>CATIWM010028602.1:0-20744 GCA_949671775.1 Mallotus repandus | reverse complement strand
TATCAAAGAATTTAGGCAAAGAGAATCTTCGCCCAAGAAGAGAATGAAATTTCTTACCTTCTTCATGTGAACGAATAGTAAAAGGGGCTCCATATTCTTTAGTGAAATCACTCACCTCATTAGCCTTTTGCATGATTCCCTTACCTTTCGACATGTTCACCTTCTTCTTGACTTGGCTGCTGTGCTTTTCTTGAGATATCTTACAAAATAAGAATTGAATATTAGCTCAACAGAAAAATTAATTAATTAGGGTTGCTCTATGCCTTATTTATATAGAGTCCTTCCTATACAGAGTCCTTCCTAGACACTACAGGAAAATCAAATATGAAAAAGGAAAAGAATTTGAATATAATCCTAAAAGAAATAGGAAATAAATCAAATAAAAAAAGGAATGATGCATATCTATAAATAAAAGTAATAAAAATGTAAATAAAAGTGCTAAATCAATAAATAATAAAAAATTTAGATATTTTAATAAATATTTTTAAAAAATTCCTGTAAACATCTCTACATATATAGGCTTTAAAGCCCAATCTTAATCCAACAAATTCTTGGAAATAATTGGACTACATGGACCCCAACTTCACACGTGGGCTTATGACAACAGAACAAAGTAACGGATCTCAAACCCAACTATAAATTCAAAACAAAACGCAACTTCATAAATTAGTTTCAAGTCCGGTCTTCCTTTTTTCTCCATTTAAAAAATTAAAATTAATTTTTTTTTTTTCAAATTGTAATTTTATTAATTTTAAATTGAATTATCAAAAACACTTTCTGTTCTGGAGCTGAGTGTTGCTTTGAGCTGATAAGACATACTGATTTCTGGGCTTCTTTTTCATGTCTATTTTCTCATCAATTTGGCAGAAGCTGAGGACATAAACGACGTGTAGTTGGTTGAGCTGTGTCTTTAGAACTGTGAAAAATCCAATCTTTTCTACTAAAGAGATTCAAATTTGGCTTCAAAATTTAGGGTTTGGTGTTTTGAGCTGAAGGAGTATCTTCTTGGGTATCAAGCTGGCTATGGATTACGAGCCTTACGATAGCAGTGGTCAGTTTGCTTTTCAAAGATCAAATCTTTTTTTTTCCTTTTCTTTTTGTTCGTTTTTGTTTTTGCTGTGGATTTATTGCTCTTTCAGCTGGTTCTGTTTATGGATTGGGGTTGATTTTTTCATTTATTTCAATTGGCATTGTTACTTTTTGTGGGTTCCTCAGTTACAGCAATAATTTAAGGATATTTTTGGATTTGGGGCAAAAATAAATAAATTAGGGTTTTTTTAGTCGTAAATGGAATTGTTGTAGAATTTGATTTTATATGTTGTGTTTTGAGTAAGATTTCATGAGATATTAGTGATGGGATTTGTATTTTGATTGCTTTTCATGGTTCCTGATGCGCAAGTGTTGAATTTTGAGCTTTAATTTATTCAGGTATTGAATGTTAAAAAACTCACTGTTGTTGGAGTGTTGTTAGCTACTTGTGCTTTGATTTCAGTGATGGGTGGGCTTGTTTTGGTTATCTTTCAACAGTCAAATTTTTTATCTTGACCAATGAATTATTTGGTCTCCAATTCCCAGAAAAATTTTAGAAGTCACTCTTCGGAAAATAGATGTAAATAACTACTTAAAGAAAACCAAAATATGATTTAGCAATAATGAAGTGGTTGATATTTGTTGATGTTCAAGTCATCTTTATCAGAAAAAAAGGGTGCGGTTTGGTTTGTGAACATTTAGGTCAGATCTCAGTTTGGCCCAAGATTAAGATTTTTTCAAAATGAAGACTGACTTGATTGAATCGTAATTTCTTATGTCATATCTTTGAAAAAAAAAAATAAGTTGAACAATTTTAAAAGAAATTTGCTTTACTAAAACAATAAAATTAACTGAAAAATGAATTTCCTTGAATACAATTATTAGTCCCAAAATGTTATTAAAATCAAGAAAATGTCAATGATTTGAACTCAGAATGCAAACTCATTTAAAATCCCAACCGCCAAGAACACAACCAATAACACTAGGTAGAAATCCTCTGAAAGAATTAACTGTTAGCAAATCCCCAATCACCCAACTATTGTGATTTTTTATGTGTAGTTTCAAATCCTGATCTGACATTCTGACTATATCTTTCACTTTGGCGTTTCAAAATTATGAGTATTCACCCTTTTAGTACATTCCTGATGGAATGGAACTATTGAAATTGGAGTCTGATAATTATTTGTCAAGTTATGAAGCCTCTCAGAGATTTTAGCAATGTGTAGTTGAACAATTTGACACTTTTTTTCTGGAACACTTTGAATTCAGGAGGCTAGCAAGTAACGAAAGTATCCCTTGATTCTGAATTTCTCTCAGATTTACCATTGGCATGATGCTTGATGCAATTTTTAAAATTCTATGTTGATAATCTATGATTCTTTTAGTCATATCACATGCATTTGCCAGTATCTGTTGCATTTTTTTGGGGGTTGTTAGACTTAAACATCGACGGATTTTCTAAAAGTTAGCCAGGCCCTGTTGGATCATGTGGGGCTTTGAGAAATAGTGAGAAATATTCTTTGCCTGTTTTCTAGATCTTGTTGGATTCCAGTATACCAGACTTTATGATTTTTAAACATGCACAGAGGATGGCCTTTTTATTAGAATGGGTGAATAAGGATTGTTGCAATTTAAGAGGGACTTGTTTATCATTATTTTTAAGAACAAGTGATAGATTAATGATATCCTACATATTATGCATTAGTTGTTGAACTTTGAGGGGTCTCTGAAGCTATCTGATGCATGGATGTAATATACCTTGTATTCTAGCAGGTTTATGTGCTGAAAATTCTCTGTTTTATTGTTAGCAGCAGTTCTAAAGTTTTTTCCTTTGTTCTTATAAGTCATGAGCTCTATTTATTTTTTGCAGTAGTTTTATTGTTTTATATTTTTCCGCTTTGTTTGCAGTATTTTTTTTTTAAATTCTTAATAATTCATGAATTAATCTTGGCAGCTCAAGAAAGTACATCTATTGGCCATAATTTCTGCCAGTAATCCATTTGTTCTGACAAATTTTCCATCTGATCTTCTGATTTATCTAATGGGCTCCTGGCTAATGAGAATTCCTTTACAATTTAGATCTTGATATTTAACAGTGAAAATCATTTCTATTAGAATGCTGCACATTGGGAATTTCCTAAACGTTAGAGATACAAGTGCTGCTACCAACCTTTCTAAAGTGAGACAACATACATATGCATCATTGGCACGTAATTTGTCATTGAACTTAGTGTTTGCTATAACTGAATAGAATGTTTTTCAACATCCACCTTATATTTATGAAGACCTGCTTTGTTTTATTCTTTTTTCTTCTTAAATAAATTCTAGTCAAGTTGCAATGCTCAAGTCATGGAGTTTAACATGCAGTTTGTCACTCTGATGAATTTCAGGAACTGATGATGACCTTCCCCCCTCCCACCAAAGCAGAATACCTAGAGGCGGGCGTGTAACTGGGAACGGGAGACCAGTTGCAGCTTCTATGCCATACCCTCGGATGTATGGCGATAATGACATGGAGACTCAGATTCACCAGCTTGAGCAAGAAGCATACAGTTCAGTTCTAAGAGCCTTTAAAGCTCAAGCTGATGCCATTTCTTGGGTACCTTTTGTCATCATTTAGTTGAATCTAATAATTGTACATTTGTTTGATCAGGTTTATATGACTGCTACATGAAATGTATTTTCTTCAGGAGAAAGAAAGTTTGATAACAGAACTTAGAAAGGAATTGAAATTATCTAATGAGGAGCATAGAGAGCTTCTTGGTCGGGTTAATGCTGATGATGTCTTGCGGAGGATAAGGTCTGATAGAATTCCAGAATTAGATTATTTTACTTAAGATATGGATCTATTTGTCAGAATTTGCAAGCTTTGTATCTTTTGATGAGTATCTTTGGGCAAATATGATCAGGGAGTGGAGACAGACCGGTGGGCTTCAATCTGGCATGCTTGGTACAGGTCAAGCTGTTCATGACCCTGTACCCAGCCCTACTGTGTCTGCATCTCGCAAGAAACAGAAGATTACCTCATCAGTACCTTCTCAATCTTTTGGTGGGCCATCTCCATCATTTCATCCACAAGCCATTTCTGCTTCACACCAGCCATCTTCCTCAGCTAAACGTGGACCTGTTACCGGATCAAAGAGCAAGAAACAAAAGCCTGTGGGTTAAGAATGAGAAATTTGAATTGATTCGCATAAGCATGTTAATGAGTGCTTATTTTGTATTATCTACTTTCTTAGTATTGCCTTTGTATTTGCAGGGTTTACCAGGAGCATCATCAATGAAGCCCATTCCATATCCATCCTCGGGTCCTTCTGGAAGGGGTCAAGTAGCAAACAGGATTTCTTCAGGTGCTCTTCCTGAAGGAGCTACACCACAATCATTAGTTGGGAAGAAAGTCAAGACTAAATGGCCTGATGACAATCATTTTTATGAAGCTGTTATAACAGATTATAGACAAGAGGAGGTACGAAAGGCTGTTCTTTATGTTGAACTTTTTTTCCACAAATTCTTATGTGTCTGAATTTTGCTATTTTTGTTAGGGACGGCATGCTTTGGTGTATGATATGGGAACAGCAAACGAGACATGGGAATGGGTTAATCTTTCTGAGGTATATCTCATTCTTTACTCATGTAGTTTCTTCTCTTCTTATTCTGGTTCAAGTTGTGCTTCTGTGTGCAATTATGGCTCACAATTATGGCTGTGAGCCATATTGCAGGAATTTGTGTCAAAAGTGATAACAGGTAAAGCATATGCCATTTTCATGGAAAGGTTTCATAACTACAGTACCCCACCAACAATGCATTGTTTATTTTTTTAACGGAAATGCTTTAATAAGGATCCTTCAAATGGTTTGACTTTGCTAAGATAATCTATATTTTTCTTCTAGGGACAATATTGATCAGAAACTGATGATAATGAAAGGAGTAAGTGTAGGATGTTTACATGCAAAGAGACCAATGAGCATATTGTAAACCATAATCAAGAATTATAGTGCTTTATAATGAAATTTCTGCCTAATAAAAATCATAAAGCCGTAAGAAAGCATTGTAACTGGTTCACAGTGGATAGCTGAAAAACAGCAATTTGCGGTTATTATCTAGTTCAATTTTAGTAAGTTATATTTAATGTTTGTTGAAATGACGCTTGTACATCAATAATTTATAAAATGAAAGAGCTAACTGAGTGCTAACAATTTTCCACCTAAGAGAATCAACAGAGGGAAGCTGGCACAATAATGCCAGGATTTGCAGTGGTTGCAAAAAATGGAGCCTTGAACTAGTCATACTAATATCAAATGATTTTTTTCCAATAAATACTTTATCTTTTATGTAGTCCTACATCCTTTCTTTAATATTATTCCCTGTTGCAGATCTCTCCCGAGGATATACAATGGGTCGAGGAACCCGGAGTCTCACATCGAGGGGGTTATGGTGGATCAGGCCATGGAATGAACAGATCTGTTGGCCGGGATAATGTACCAGGTGTAGGAAGAGGTAGGGGTGTCACAAAGGGTCAGTCCAGAAAAGATTTGTTGCCATCACAGAACGGAGTTGGGAAGAAGATGCCAGATGATATTCAAATTCTTCACACTGATACTCTAATTAAGGAAGTGAGAACCAATTGTTCCACAAGAGGAACTTTAAATTTATATATATAGTTTTTCATTGTGCATGTATATTCATATTCTATTTGGACAGGTGGAGAGAGTCTTTGGTGCAAATCATCCTGATCCTCTCGAGATTGAGAAAGCAAAGAAAGTATTGAAGGTCGGACAATAGATCATGCAAATTTTTTTTCATGTCTGAAGTTCTCAATTTTCTAGCATTTTCATCCAAGTAATTTTTTTTTAATGCAGGACCATGAACAAGCACTTATCGATGCAATTTCAAGGCTTACAGATATTTCTGATGGTGAAAGTGGTAATTTTCATTTTATCTTGCATCATTTTCAGAACTTGCTTGCCTGGACTTGGTCAATTTTAAGATAGCCTGATGATAGTCTATCATCTATGGTTGATGTTATGTGATTGTTAGCAAGATCCTATTTGAGCATCTCTGGTTATACCACATAGTAGGATACTTTTTTAACATCTCCAGATATCATGTCCTTTATCAAATGAATAATTATATCTATATGGACTTTGGAGAACATCACATGTTTTGTTCATTCTTATGTTTCTTGAAACCCTACTTTTCTCTGAGCCACTGTTAATGTCTCTCCTTACCTGAATGTTGAACTCCTAACATGGATGTTCTGTATGATCCTGCTTGGTCTGGACCTTAGGTTTCACGTTTCATATTCACACTAAGATATTGGCAAGGCCAATATGGCTGCCCTTTTTATCATCTGCTTGCCTCAGTGCAGCATTCGTATTGATACAATATTTGGATCTCACATATATCCATTTTGGTGAAACAAACTATGTTTTTTATTATATTATGTTAATATATAGATAAAAAAATTAACACGCAATCCTGGATTTGAGACTTGTTCCAATACTTTGAGCCGTTTATTCCAGCTTATCTCCCTTCTTGATGCCTGCTGTTTGCTTGAAACAGAAGAGGGTGGTCACCACTATGGGCAGGCAATGGAGAGGGAATGATCAAATGGGTTTTTCTAATGAAGTGCAGCGTTATTTATAGTTCTGGTGATGGAAATTGATGGATGAGAGGAATTCTTTGCAATGACAAAAGATGGGCTAGAAGAGACTCATGAGATTTTATTGGGACATCAAGATGGGCTAGAAGAGACTCATGAGATTTTATTGGGACATCTGACTGTAAGGTCATTTGCTTGTATAATATTTTCAATAATTTCATATTTCTGGGTTTGGATCCGTTAGGATAGGTTTTGTTGTAGATGATAAAATTGTTGTAGCCAGTTGATATTTTTTTTAGCTGGTAGTAAAATTGTAGCTGCAGGAATGTGTAACATCATTTGGTTAGTGATTAGGGTGCTCATGATGTAAAAATTTTGTTTTGTTGCTACATTAGTATTGCGTGTTGCAAATAACTTCTCTTTTGTTGCCATGTAACTTGAATTAAAGGAATCATCATAATGAGAGTTAATGGAGATTGTAGATAAGGTGTCAGTTTAGCACCTGATAAAGTAGCATTTTGTGAGTTGAATCTGGACTCTATCCTTTTTGTTCTTGGAGAGTGACTGCTCTCCTGCCAATTTGTTTCTTTCCTTTTGGTCACTGTATAATGCCTTCTTCTTCTGGAACCAGGGGTTTTCATTTCTCAAGATTTTTAGTGAAAGTGACAATTTTGAATCAATGATTCTCACCTACAATCGTTAGGCAATAAGCCCAGTCAAAAAAGGAAAAAATAAATCAGTGTAGATGGAGCAAGTCTGCACGTTGTGGAAAGTGTTGCATGCTGTATTTGTTGTTTTGTTTCTCTTTTCCTACTTGGCTATGTAAGAAACAAAAGATGACAGTATTTCACTGAACCTGTCCATATTCCAGTCCTATCCCACTATGTAAAATATGATTGAGCTGTATTCCCACCAATTTTATTTCTAAGGAATAAAATACTCATACCATCTCTATTATAAGTGTACCAATTGCAACAGGGCAAAAAAAAAGAAAAAAAAAAAAAAAGGGGTTTATGATGACGCAGCTAACAAAACTGGCCCCTCCTGTTGGAGTGACTTTCATAGCGGACAAAAGGCTCCCTGTACCAGTCCAGGCAGTGATAGCACTAGCACTTGTAAAGGAGAAGCTCCCCACTTGCCTTATTCAACTGGGATCATTCTAGTTTGGCATTTGGCTTATGTTGGCCCGTAACGCATTGACTAACACAGGGATATATAGAGCTTGTCAACTGGCATCTTGGCATTGTTAGCTTTTGCCAATTGTCATAATTAGAAAACCCTACTTGAGCAATTTTTTTTTTTTTGGGTTTTCAGGTATTAAAGTAAATGCAATTTTGCCAGCACCTGGTGTAACAGCACTAAGCACCTAGTGCTACTGGTGCGTAGGAGAGAGTGCGGTTGGAATCTCACCCCAGCCCCTTATAATCTCTCCATTGAAGTTTAAAAAAAAAAAAGGTAAATGCAATTTTTTTTTTTCTAAATTATATGCAATTTTTTTTATCTAAATTATATAGAATAATATATCAACATTCTTTAATGAGTCTGTTAATCAGCATCAACTGCCAAAGGATTAAAAAGATACAAAACAATTATGTGCCAATTCACATGATTGTACTAGGTACATAACGACTCCATGTTTTTTTTTTAACTAATATCATATGCCAAATAATAGCAACAGTGCAAAAAGAGAACAACTTGGGACGTTTTGACTTCCTTTTCCTGTATTCTGAGTATCACCCACTAAGTGGTAGTGACCAACTTTTCTCTGTTTGATCAAATTTTTTATGGGTACTCTCCATTCTCTAAGTTCTTGCTGCTACAAGAACAGGAACTGCAGTAGGATTCTTGATTTTAGATCAAAAAGGCCTGTTTTGAGAAGCTCTATGGTGAGATGTGAAGTAAGTCAAAATAATAGGAACAATGATCAAGGTTGTTGTAAAGAGAGAGATGAGAAACAGAGGCTTAGGATTTTGATTGCTGGTGGTGGTATAGGGGGATTGGTTTTGGCTTTGGCTGCAAAACATAGAGGATTTGATGTGAAGGTGTTTGAGAAAGATTTGAGTTCAGTAAGAGGGGAAGGCAGGCATAGGGGCCCAATTCAACTGTTGAGTGGTGCTCTTGCTGTTCTTCAAGCTATTGATGAGAATGTTGCCAACCAAATACTTCAAGCTGGTTGTGTTACCGGTGACAGGATCAATGGCCTTGCTGATGGTGTTTCTGGTGAATGGTATGCTTTTTCTCCTACAGACTTTTGAGTCATTTATCATTCCAATAAATTTTTTTTTTTTTTTTTTTGAAGCAGTAGGTCATTGGTGTTATGACTGTTGAAGTCAAGGGAAATTTCCCTGATTTTGCTTATCACAGGTTGCTAGAAAAAAAAATTTATTGTTTTCCAGTTTTTGGATTAACTTTACTGATTTTTGTAGTCTAATTAAGAAAGTTCAGATTAATTTCCCTATCTAATAATATTTGTAGGATGTATGATTTTTGTGCTAGTATTAACTTCTGCCTTCATCAGTTCCTCTTTTAATCAGTTAGACACTGTCACTATATTTGTTTATTTTTCATGTACACTGTTGCTGGCTTCATTTTACATCTGTGGATCGGATAATAAACTTTCATACTGATTTTGATTGACCAAGCTTAAGCTTTAGATAGCAGTATATGACTTTGTTGATTAATAAATGATCACTTTACCTCAGTTTCTTCTTCATTCTGCAAGATCTTGGTTTTTGCAACTTGAGACTGAAAGTAAAAATTTCTTGCCAATTAAATGTCTCTTGTTGTGTTCTCTCAGGTTTACCAAGTTTGATCTTTCGACTCCTGCTTTAAAAAGGGAGCTTCCTGTCACTAGAGTAATATGTAGAATGACACTGCAAGACATATTACTAAATGCAGTGGGTTTAGACATTGTAAGAAATAAATCTAAAGTTGTAGACTTCAAGGAAGACTCCAGCAAGGTACAAGCATGTCATAGAATCTAATTTTCCTATATAACAACACATTTTGATTCATGTACTCATCCCAGACATTCTCACCTATACATCCATCAGGTCACAGTGATTCTTGAGGATGGACAACAATATGATGGTGATGTTTTAGTTGGTGCAGATGGAATATGGTCAAAAGTATGATCCTCTTCAATATCAATCTCTTCTCTCTGTTCTGAACTTTATCTTATCTGCTTTCACAATAATCTTAGGTACGATGCAAATTATTTGGCCAAGAAGATGCAACGTACTCAGATTATACATGCTATAGTGGGTTAACAACCTTTGTTCCATCATATATTGACACCATTGGGTATGTGAAATCCTGTGTCATTTTGCCATGATCTTCTGGTTAATGACACATCAATAAATCTAATTAGACAGTACGTATGAATATTGGTACTGTCTGTTTGTGTTGCTGTGTGGTTTGAAGGTATCGGGTGTTCTTAGGATTGAACCAGTACTTTGTTGCTTCAGATGTTGGAAATGGGAAGATGCAATGGTATGCTTTCCATAGGCAGCCCCCAAGGAATACTGATCCTCCAACAGGCAACTTTTCTCTCCTACAAATGTCCCTCCGTTCTGGTCTTCTGGACGTGATTTCAGTCTGCTTCATGATTCCTTTTATGTATGCTCAATCCCATGGTTTCAATTGTCAATATCTTTTTGTTCAGCACGTAAGAAGAAGCGGCTGCTAGAACTGTTCAGAGATTGGTGCAAGGATGTGAGGACACTAATATCAGAAACACCGGAAAGTATGATCCTACAGAGGGACATCTATGATAGGGACATGATCTACACCTGGGGGATTGGACGTGTGACTTTACTAGGCGATGCTGCTCATCCAATGCAGCCAAATCTAGGGCAAGGAGGCTGTATGGCAATTGAGGTATTTTCATCTGTTAACAAGCTTCAACTATTGATAAGTCTATATCATAAGAAACATTTGGAATTCCAAATAAGTCTGTGAGACATCACAACCAATGCTAGATTGTAGAATTCGAGGCAGAAAATGGAATCTTTGTTCCATGAATTTACTATCTATAACTTTCTCTTTTCCTAATGGTTCTCTTTATAATACTTTAGAGTTTCACCTCTGATAAAGCACAAATTGATGTCATTTTTTCGGTAATCTGCTGATGGATAATTCAGAGATCACCTTCAGTATTACTTAGATATTTATTGGTTCAACTGAGATTCAAAAATAGTCGAAAGTATCTTAAAAGTTGCACGTCTGATGAGTTTTCACAGGCTCATTGTGCTGGAAATGACATGTGCAGGACTGTTACCACCTCATACTTGAGCTTGATAAGTTCACCAAAAGTGGCTTAGATGTTCAACGATCTGATGAGATTGTCTCTGCACTTAGAAGGTAAACTCTAGCACTAAAGCAGAAATTTTGGATATCAGAAATGTTAAATGACAGAAAAAGGATTAGTTGTTGAATTAATTTTATGAGACACTGCATTTTCTGTTTGCATCATTCTTTTAGTTGGGCTTATGACGTCAATCAAAATAATTCTGGGAGCCATTATTAATGGTTTCTTGTGGATTTGCTATGTTAAGCAAGCAATAGGAACCGTATCTTTCATCCAGAAAAACATTAGACACAATCTGATCAATAAGCTTTCATATGAACAGATACGAAAAGAAAAGAATTTTCCGTGTTAGTACAGTGCATGCAGCTAGTAGAATAGCATCAAAAGTGCTTACTACTTACCAACCCTACATAGAATTTCAATCTGGTCTTTTCTCTGTAAGTTTTTGCCACTAGTTTTCCTATTTGATCTCGTCCATGCACAACTTTGCTTAAAAATTAAAGAGATGTTAATTCTTTTGAATACTGTTATTTATATTGCAGCATCTATCAACTAGAAGGATAACAAAACCATCACTTCATGTGGCACGCATATTTTTACAAACTTTCCTGCCTCCTTTCATGACTTGGATGATGGCTGGTCATGGGTAAGATAGATCTAGTCTGCTAAAAATTTCATCAAGAACTGTTGAAGACAATCATTGGCAAATGCTACTTCATGATACAAACATTAGGCCTGTTCTATATATGAAGAAAGGATTTTAATTTTCAAGTTGATGCAGGAAGCCATAACTAAGTTGTATGACATGCTGCAAGAATTTCTAGAATTTAACTTAACGATCAGTAGAAAGACCTTCAGGATTTCCTAATTTATCCCAACAATTTTCCAAAATATCTCGAAAATTGGCATAGCTCGCCATCACTAAGCGATCACCAGCAAGCTACCATTCTCCCGAGAAACAGATACTTGCATATAACATTAAAGGGTTTTTGTTTTTTCTCCTTTCTTTTTTGGCATAAAAAATTTAGAAAGGTTGATGTCGCTATTCTTGCAGCTTGTAGTGAAAGAAGCACAGCAGCGTTTGAAAAGATAATACAAGTTATGGATGGTTATGAAAATTAGTTGAGTTCTAACCTAGATATTTGTTTCTTGTTGATGGGCATACAAGTGGATTAAGATCACCTGAAAGAAGAAAAGAAGAAGGATCACTGCTTTGACACTCTAATGCAGTCCTACATGTAGATACGCATGATTTGGTGAATCCGGGTCTCAAATTTAATACGAGTAAGCTGATGCTTCATGTTGAAGCTCAAAAGCCGTCCCACATGTTGAATGCATGATTTGATATGGGTGAGCTGATTGATGTACTGCTAAAAACTAATGTCATATTCTCCAATCCAATGATTAACAAACAAATGTGTAAAATAGTGACAAGCCAACCGCATTTTTTGTTTCAACAAATGCGGCGTGTGAGAAAGTATTTATAGGAGTTGAAGATACAATGTTACAAAAAGAGTCGAAAGTCCAAGATTCATAAATTACTTGCTGATCTGGTTATCAAAACACCTACACTACCTAATATACATACATAATCAGCTACGTATTAGCCAGTATCTACCTCCTACCTCCTACCTCCTCGATCGTTTTTTTGGCCGCTTTGCTGCCTCCTTTCCCCCACTTTCCCTACCGCGCTTCCCTGAAACCTTGCTCACCTCCACTCCCTTCTTCAATGGCCTCCCAACGTTTCTTTTTGATGGACTGCTCTCCTCCGCTTGTTTTTCATCACCATTTCTTTTTGAGAATTTTTCTTTCGCTTTATCTCCCTTCCCGCTATTATTATCCTTCTTTCGCTCTCCACCACCATTTACACTTCCTCTAGTATTTTTCTTTGCTGTCTCCACTGGAGAATTTTTCTTTATCCTCTTCAAGAAATCCACGGCACTTTTTTTCTTATCCAATGCCAATGTTTCAGTTTTCTTCTTCTCAGTTTTAGGGGTTTCAGGCTTGTCAGCTGCATTGACCTTTGCAGTAGGGCTTATGTTTTGCTTCTTGCTCGGAGTAGTAGTGCCCTTTGTGAGATTCTTGTTGCTTCTTCTGGAGCTTCTTGTGCCGGTCACAGGCTTCTCTTTTGATTCTATCTTTAATGAATTCTGTTCAACTGGTGGCTTTAGATCAGTAGGTGGCCCACTGTCATTGCTTCGCTGCTGCTGCTCAGTCTTTTGCCCAAAGCTAGAAGAGGAAGGCTTAGCAGACAATGAACTCCGCTTGCGGCAAACTACAATGGGAGCTGAAGCCTTGTGTTTAGCAAGCAATGAATCTGACCTTTCAAGTTCAATTTTGGGCTGCGCTGGAATATCTTGTGGTGCTGCTGTCAATTCAGATTTTTGAGTCTCTTTTCTCATTTCATTTGAGACAAGCAATCTGAGTTCACAGGCTGCAGTCGATTCATTGGAGGATTTGGAAAAGAAAACAATAGCATTGTTGAAGAGTAGCAAGAGATCTCGATAGAATAGGAGATTTGAAGAAGAGTAGAATCCTTGTTCCAGCCTTGTCTGTATTGTTTCCAAATCCAGATGCTGTCTGACCAAGTTTTTATAAGCCTCGGTCCCCTGAAATATCAACACAAGACCATCAATATTTTCAGGATATATAACATAACAGACAACGCATTGACAAAAGAAGAGGAGTGGGGGACTAGAACTATTGGGGCAAATGCACAAATCAACGTGACAAAATGGACAAAAGGAAGTGGTTGGTTCATCCAAAATGTCAACCTCATTTTTTCTCATCAACTTACCAGAATTGGTGAAATATATTTGGAAAAAAACCTGCCCGCGATGTGTATATCCACATCCAACCAATAAATGATTGCCATTTATCCATCCTTCCATACAAAAATACAAGAAGAAAGCTTAAAATATAATACCATGAAATTAATGCCAAAGGACTCCCACGCAAGCCAGGTTTTCAATGATAATGTCAGAACCACCAGGAACACCACCATGTTTTCAGCACAAGCAAAAAATATATATATTAAATTTTTCGAACACAAATTTCTCAATACCATTAAATTTTTTGTCTCAGAAAAAACAGATAAAATAAAAAAATTTCTAACGGGACGAGAATCAATGGTGGAAGTAGAGGGCCGGCGGGGGCCACTGCGCCTCCTAACAAAAACAATTCACTCAAATTTAGTCCTTTTTTCTACTAAAAAAACTACATTAGTCCTGATATATGTATATAAATATATTTTATGGCTAGCTCCATCCCTAATTTTTTTTTCTTTCAACAAGGCCCTCGGAGGAGAAGAGACTGGGTCCGCCACTGACAACAATCAAAGCATTTTAATTATATGACCGAAACCAAACGTGTTCATTTTAATTCATGGATATAACTATTTCTACTAAGTTCCGATTAAAATCTCAGAATTTTGCAATTTCATGCACGCATCTGAAAACGAGACACTTGATTTTTTTTTTTTTTTAAGTCTAGAATTTATAGAACAATCCCACCATATCAATTCAGTAAAATGTATTTGGGAGCCGTTGTACAAAATTCAATTTTATTTTTTAAAAAAATTCAATTTTATTTTTTAAAAAAATTCAATTTTTTTCTGAAATTTTTTTTAAAATCTAAAACCTGTGTATATCCATTTTACAAGAATTTAAATATCCATAACTTATAATAATTTTTTAATAATTTAAAAGATAATATTATAATTATGTCACAATTTGCCACACACTGTAGGGGTAACATAAATCTTTCTATATATATATATATATATAGAGAGAGAGAGAGAGAGAGAGAGAGAAAGAAGTGGTCCCCCAACCAATTTTGGACGATAATGAATAATTAACCAAAGAAGATATATATGACAAGATCCTCTTACAACATGTAGCCTAAAAATCAGGATTTGACAAATCCACCAAACCAAACATAACATTTTTTGAGATTAAAAACATAACATCACAATTTGTGTACATTATTATCAACAAAATTAGAAACTAAATCCCATCATTTACATCATTATTATTATTAACTTCATTATTATTTATTTATTTTTTATCTGGAGAAGGAAGGCAAACTGGAAAGGCTGTAAACGTCTTTTCACACCATAAGATTATTCAACCTTGAACCATTTATATCATTTTTTTTTTGAGAAACATTTATATCATTATTTAAAACTAATAAATTTTACATTCTCATATTCTCAATCTATTATATTTATTTATTTATTAAATTTATCACACATAAGTGGTTACAAATTATAATTTTTATAAATTTTTTATTAATTAAACATAAAAAATAATATAACATATACTACATCATATATAACACAAATCATCCCATTTTTTACATGTAATAATAAAGAATTTGTTCTTATTTTAACTGACATGCAAGAAAGAATGTCATGATTGAACAGACCAAAACTATATATTAAAAAAATTAATCACCTAAATTATCCGTTTAAACTTTATTTACATTAAGCAAAAATAATTAAAAAAGAAAAAAGTGGAGGTGGGGTTACCTGGGTTTCAAGTGGGCCCTCAAACAAAGAAGCGTATTTATGGGCTCGAATCGTTTCCATCAAACCAACCAACGGCTCAGATTTGATCGTGACACCTTTGATCCCATCGCCTCCTCCTCCTCCTCCAACCTCCTCCCTCCTCTTTCTGCCTTTCCTCTTCCTCTTTCCGCCACCTAAACTCGCCGAACTCTGCACCTCACTGCTCAACTGAGTCACCGAGTCGCCTAACTCATGCGATTCAACCGGTTTCGCGTTTGAAACACTTAAAACTGGCGCTGCCTCACCAGAACCGTTCTGAACCGGTGGTTCATCTCCCAAGTTCACCCCTTGAACCTTCTTCTTCTTTTTCTTTTTCTTCTTCTCCTCCTCCTGCTCCCCGTCCTCCTCCCCCTCTGAACCCGTGGAGTTTGACTCGTTCACGGACCGGTTTTCCCGGTCAGATTCATCTCCTGAAACCGAATTTTTCTTCTCCGGCTCCTTCTCTTTATCGCTCTGTGATGTGTCTTGTTCCAGATCTGGTTTCGGTACGTCGTCGTTTTGGTCACCTTGCAAGCTCTTTTCACGTTCTTCCTCTAATCTCTTCACCTTTAGCTGGAGAGAACTGTAAATAAAAATTCTCAGATCTAAAAAATGTCCATTAATTTCATTAAAAGAAGATTAAATTTTTTACAAAAAAAAAAAATTGGAGACTTTACTGGATAGATATATCGTATCGGTGGACCTCTTGTTTAAGCTCAGCGACGCGGAGCTTTCTCAGTTCTTCGAGCCATGGAATGTTAATAGCAACTTTATGATTGTTATTATCGGTATTAATAATAATATTAGTATTGGTGTTATTTTTGTCTTTGTCCATATCTTGCTGAACGTCGGTAGTGAAGCGGCGGTGGAGGTCATGGTACTTCTGTTGGCAGTTGTGGGCAGAGGTGAGGATGTGAGGGAGGGAGGTTCTGGTTTGGAGTTCCATGGCGACAGATTCCCAGTTCTTGAAACCATGTCGTTTCACTGCACATGCTAGCAATAGCTCTTCCCATGTGCCCCATGCGTGCTGTGGGTGTGGGTGTATCTGTTGGGTTAGGTTTTGCTGCTTCTCTTTCTCCATATTATTGGAGAAAACCAAAACAAAAACTATTTATGAGATCTCTAGCTCCCAATTCTTTATTATTCTATAGTAGATGATGTATCGTCCCCTACTCCCTCCATTTATTTTCAAATAATAACAACTATAATTATCACCACCTTAGGCTTGGGGTTTTTTTAATTATATTAAATTAATTTATTTCGAAAAAAAAAC
Organism: Mallotus repandus; assembly: GCA_949671775.1. Taxonomy (NCBI): domain Eukaryota; kingdom Viridiplantae; phylum Streptophyta; class Magnoliopsida; order Malpighiales; family Euphorbiaceae; genus Mallotus; species Mallotus repandus. The sequence goes on along the minus strand of CATIWM010028602.1, from coordinate 3,985 downwards.
CTTAGTACGTTAAAAAATATTAATTATGTCAAAAAAAAAAATGTAGCTGTAAGATTTGTTGCTGGAATTTGGATGGGAAAGAAGACGATGGATTTGTTGGAGTATGAGAAGAAAAAGAAGAAGGAAGAATAAAAAGGATAAATAATAATTTTCACCCTTGTTTTATGGGCTACATAGACGACTGGTTGAGGTTTTTGGTAAATGTACTAAATTGCCCTTAACTTATGTCTCTATTCAAAGAGGTAAGAGCATCTTTTTATTTCACCTAAGATCTTTATTATAAATAATAGGACTTTAATTCACTTTCTATTATACAAAAGAGTTATTTAAAATAAAAAATACAATTAAAAATACTCTAATTACTATTTTTTTAACATTAAAAAGGTAATTACTATTTGTCTTGTACTTCTTGCCTTGAGTTTAAATGGTCCTTACAGATCATAACATTCATTAGGGGAGCGGTTTGAATCCCCCCTCCCTCCTCCCCTATAGAAACAAAAATTTAAACTAAAGAATACTCTATTCGTTAAACATTCGTCGACCATAAAAATTTTTAATAATTATTATTAATTTTTAAAAAATTAAATAAATATAATCAAGAATTTATAATTTTTTTAACAATTGAAAGATTAAGGAGAAAGTAGAAAATCAAATTCATTATGTCGTCTTATAATATCCATTAACTGAATCATTATATTACAAAAGAAGGACATAATTTATAATTATTAATATTTTGGAATTAAATAATATAATATGATGAAAAACACAAAACGTTACAATTTTTTAAATATTGGGAAGTAATATGATAAGATAGAGGGTCAAATAGTAATTACGTCTAATAAATATTGGATGGATGGACAAATAGATATCAGTGTTGCTGTTGGGCAGGCCGTGAAAGGGGATTTGGGTAATGGGCGAGGGAATTCAGATTGGAGAAAAAAGAGTCGGATAAACTCAGACCTAAACCTCTTCACAATTACATTTACAACTACAAAATATTTTGTCAGGCCCCCATGGTTTCAGACTAGGGAAAATTATACTTTACACAGTTTTTAAATCAAAATTTTTATAAATAAGGTGGTTTTTTTTCAACGTTAACTTTCTATGTTTTCATAAAATATATTTTTTTTAATTTTATTTTTACGTCTTTGTTTTTCTCTTCCGTCTCTTCTTCTTGTATGTTCTTCTTATTCTTCTTTTGCTCTTCTTTTTCTTCTTCTTTTTCTCTCAATCTAAACACAAATTATTATAAGATTTGCAAAAATGATATGTTCAAGAAGAATTTTTTGTATGTTTTTATTGAAAGAGAGTAAACTCATATATTTTTATAATTAAATTTTCATCTTAGATTTTATAAAATTTCACTTTTACATTATTTTTTATTTTTTATTTACTGAAAACTCAATATATCATAACATCATCAAATATTGTAGTAGATTGGTGTTAAATTTGTTTCTTTTTTATTCTTAATACTTGGATGATTACTGATTGTTTGATTTTGTTCTTCTTCTTTTATTTTGTTGTAGTTGTTGTTATCATTTTTCCTTTTTAGATTCTTATTGTTTTTTGGTTGTTGTCTATGTTATTTTGTTGTTTTTCAATTTCTGAAGGGCTGTTATCAAGTTGTTGTTGGGTTGTTTTTGATATTTTTTTTGTTATTGTTTGGTTGTTCTCATACTATTTTTGTGCTCTATTTATGTTTTATGAAACATAGACAAACAGAGATATTCAAATTGGTTATTGTTACTATTTTTTAATTTTTTTTGCTTTATTTCCTAGTTGTTGTCAGATTGTTGTCCACTTTTTTACATGTTTCAATTTTTTAGCAATATTTTTATTTGATTTTTTTAAATATTATAAATTTGAGTAAATTAGTGACTTAAATTTTTTAAAAGTAAAATATATAATTTTTTACTAAATAAATTCAATGAATATGGTGTTTTGTGAAATTATGGTTTTTTACTAAATAAATAAATTCAAAAAGAAAAAACCAAAAAAATGACAACAAGCATACAACAACGAGTCAGCATTAAAAAAAACAGCAACAACAACACAATAACTACCAAAAAAAAAAAAAACCAAGAACCTCACAATAAGAATAACCTCACAACAACCAAAAAAACTAAAAAGCAAAATATTTTTCGTTGGTAATTGTATTTGTAGTTTTTTGGTAGTTATTGTGAAGTTATTATTAGGTTGTTGTTTGTATGAGAATAACAACTGTGTTTTTGGAAAAAAAAATTGTTAACACCATAGTTTTTTCTTTAAAAAAGTCAACCATATTTTTGAAAAAAACTTCCGTATTTGATTATTATTAAAAAAATCCCTTAAGGCTATTGCTTGCTTTTTTTTTAGAGAAAAATCTGAAGTTTTCTAACAGTATATTTAAAATAAAAATAAAACAACAATCATTTTATTTACAACATTATTAAATAAATTTTTATCAAACCTTATTACAGTTTGGAATTGAATCTATTGATTTTTATTTTCATGTTTTTAATTATATTTTTAATATTATTTAATTATACTAATTTTTAAACATCTTAATTGTGTGTAATTTGTTATTTTTATATTTATAAAATATTTAAAAATAAACATTTATAGTAAAATTCTATTTGATAATACATATTTTATCTATTATTATATTACCCTAACACGAAATAATTTATTACATTTTTTCTTACTACAATGAGATCTCGTTTGTTTTTTATATAGTTGAATTGCATATATTTTTATATTAAATTTTTAATTCTAAATACATTTATTTTTTAATAAATTTTAAGTAAATTTATGTTTTAAAATTCTCAAATGTGAAAGCTATGGAAGTATATTAATAAGTTTATATGTTCAATTTAAAATCCTTATGAGCTAAATTTAAATATTATTTTTCATTTAAAAATAAAATGAATTTTTTTGTGAAATTAAAATAAGTATAATATTTGCAAATTGAACTCTCATATTTTTTTCTAATTTCATATTGAATCTTTTTTTTTTTGAGTCAAATTGAAACTTATCATTTATAAAATTAGACCATATTGAACTTTCAAAAAATATAATCAAGTTGTATAACCTTTTTTTAATACAATTAAATTCTATAAATTAATAAAAAAATAATTTAACGATTAATTAACAAAAAAATTAATAAATTTTTCTTAAAAAAATAAAACCTAATTATAAAGTTTTTAAACCTATAATTTTTTTAAAAACTTTTTCTTGAATCTTAAAAACTTTACAATCAAATGATATAAAATTTCAAAAAAATAAATAAATTAGTTTTATTTATTAATACAAATAGAAAATTATAATTAACCTAAAATTTGATTTTAATGGTTGAATAAAAATTTTTAAATTTCATTCATCAATTTAAATTTTTAAATCTATACAATAATTTTAAATTTATATAATAATTGATGAATAAAATTTTGTATTCAATTGTTAAAATCTAAAAATCAAAATTTAGATCAATTATCATTTTGCTATTTATTAACAAATAAAATTTGCCATTTTTTTGAAATTTATATCATTTGATCATATGATTTTTAAAATTCAAGAAAAATTTTTAAAAAATTATTTTATAGGTTTAAAAACTTTATAATTAGGTTACATATTTTTTAAAAAAATTATTAATTTTTTTTGTTAGTTAACTGTCAAAATTAATTTTTTATTATTTTATAGGACTTAATTGTACTAAAAAAAGTTATAGGATTTGATTGCACTCATCAAAAGTCCAATATAATCTAATTTTACAAAGAAAAAATTTTAATTTAACTCAAAAAAAAAAAAATTCAAGGTGAAATCAGGGTGAAAGATGAAGCTACAATTTGCACTTTTCACCTGGGCAAGACAGTCCAACTTGCTGTCACAACTTGGCAATATTTAAAGTGAAAAAACATAATGGTTACTTGAAGGATGTAGATATTTGAGACAATAAAACCTTGATTAAATCTTTCAATAAATAAATAAATAAATACTAGACTAAAACCAA
>CATIWM010028598.1:0-13373 GCA_949671775.1 Mallotus repandus | reverse complement strand
TACTCTCTTTTGAGTTTCTTTTCAACTCGGGAATCTTTTTTGAGCTCCTTTCCAACTCGATATTGTATTTCCTCCCTTCCAAGTTTCCTTTTAACTTGGTATTATTTCTCCTCCCTTCTGACCCTTTTCCCTTTTAAGTTTTTTTCTCCCTAAATTATCTAGTTTTCTAATTTTCAATTTTGCTTTTCACTTTATGGCTCACCCTAAAGAGAAGAACGAGTATCTCAATTTGAAAAAATATTTTTGACTTTAAAAAAGTCACATCCATAGAAGTGTACATGCATTGAGTGGCAAGGTCGTAGCACTGATATGCCTTTTTATAAGTTCCATATCCTAAAAAATACATCTTATTGCACATAGATCAAGTTTTTATTGCAAGGTTTTATGAAGGTGAATATAACCACTATCTAAATATTTAAAGGGACAACATAAGAATAACTGGCAAATGAACATGACAAACAAGAGCTTCAAGTGGAGTTTCAAAGTCCAAAAAAAGAGAAGGCATTCGGTTTAGTAGGTAAATGACAGTACATATAACATTTGTCTAGTATTATCGGGGTACGTGAGCCTCAGTTACAAGAGTTTGGGCTGTCTTAAGTATATGCCTGTTCTTCCATTCCACAATCCTATTTTATTATGGTGTTTAAGAACATGTAGTCTCATGATACAAGCTATAACTCTAAAAGTACTATTGGAACTCATAATTGACATATTCTCCTTCATTGTCAGATTAAAGAATTTGAAGCCGACCTAAGCACTATATCTTAATCATACTATGAAAGGATCACAAAATACCAAACACTTCATGCTTATGTTTCATTAAATAAAGCTAAATCATAAAGGTACAATCATCAATAAAGGTGATAAGCAATTTAACACCATATACATATGAATTTCGGGTAGGTCTATAAACATCGAAATGAATCAAAGTAAATGGAGTTTCACATTTATTTGGACTTATTAAGTACGACACATGATGACTTTTAGTTTGAATACAAGTTTCATATTTAAACACTTACTCATTGAACTTTCAAAACATAATCAGAAATAAGTGCTTCAAGTAAAGGAATGAAGGATGTCCTAAGTGTCAGTATCACAACTAAATCTGTTATTCTTTAATGCTTATCTAGTGTACAATGTTCACCTTACCAAGGTTAAAATCATCCATGTACAACAACTCCTTTTTAATATCATGACCAATAATCTCCTTTGTAAGAATATCCTAAAATAAATAGAAATTTAGATATATTAGTGCATAATAATTTCACTCTTTAGTGGTTTGGCCTGCAGACAATAATTGTTTTTTTTAAAAGAAAGGGAACTAATAAAGTATTTGGTAAGAAAAATGAAGGAGAAAGAGCCACTTTTTCAGCTCCTGTAACCGGATATATCACACCATTAACATTAGCAATGCATATTCATTTAGATGGATTAGATTCCACCAAGTCTTTCGAACAAAGGCCATATAGTTAGTTGCCCATGAATCGTTAATCCAACTAGTTAAAGTTCCTTGTTTAGAGCAATATAAACCACAACCATTATTTTCTAGACTATTAGGAGACTTAGTTGTGTTCTTAGTAAGAGAATCTTTGCTTAACAAGAGTGACAGTTGAGGTTTGGTGTTGGTCAATGCTGCTCGACCAGTACTTCCACTTGTATATGTTTTCCATTTCTTTATTTTCTTTAGTTGGTGCCACCACTTGGGATACTCGTGTAGCTTAAAGCAAGTTTATTGAGATTGTTTTGTATTCCCATAATAGATACACCCTTCTTCCTCGACTTGTCCTTTTCCCTTTTTCTTTCCATTGTTCATGGATAATGGGCCAGTCTTAGAGATTTACAAACTAAAAGGTTGAGCCGTATACCCTTTAAAGATCATTGCAGCACTTGATATGGTCTCTGTGCCACTCAACATAACAACTTGTTGGATATCCTCTTTTTAGACTTGAGAATAGGCTTGCTCGATCGTAGGGAATGATCGTATTCATATCACATCTCTCCAAACTTTATATAGTTTATCATTTAATTCATCTAGGGAGGTATAAACCTTATCTTCCTATATATTAGCATTATATATTTGTAAATCTTCGGCACATTTCATTGGATTGGGTCACCGAAAGTCAATCTCCCTCCACAACCTTTGAAGGTTGTTGTAATATGACTCGATGGATCCTCTAGCTTGTCTCATCCTAGCTACATGTCTTTTTAGCTTATACACCTATGAGGTATTTGATCCATCAAAAAAGGTTACGACAATTAAATCTCATACCTATTTTGTAGTGGGATATCAAATGAAGCTGCCAATTAGTGATGGATCCATAGTGTTTATAAGTCATCCCCTTACAATAACATTCTTTGTTCTCCACTTTCAAAAGGTCGGATCTGTTGGCTTTGATTGTAAAATGTCTCCAGTAATGTACTTGAGTTTATCCTTGCCTGCTATGCACGTTTCTATCACTTGAGACCATAAAGGATAATTGGTTTTATCTAATCTTATTCCGATTTGAGTATTGAATGCATCATGGCTTATGGTCGTTGGGATCTGAATCAAATTCTGAGTTAATGATTGTTGCATCTTGGTCGTTATGTCATCTAAGATGGCAATAGTGGATTTTTCTTTGGATATATACTGCTAAGTCTATTTGTACTACCATAATTTCTAGTCTTTAGGTCCCTAAAATTGCTGTTTTGATACCGTGACATCAAGCTGTAGTGAGAGAAGAGAAAAATTATTATATCTTTATATATATATATATATAATTTTTCACTAATTTTTCTCCTATAATTATTCACTCCAACACATTTAGTGCATTTGCTATATGGGTGACTCACTGAACTCTTTTTCAATAAACAACTAGAAACTTGGTAACCACTAGTCACAATTCTTGATGCGAAATGGCTGAGTATGTGAAGAGAAGGCAACCATAGAAGAAGACAGGAATAAAAAAATTGATTAGCCAATTGGGTTTACCTCAATCGACTGAAATTGTATGATGGTTCATGAGTAACAGATTGACAGATTAAAAAACATTAATTGAGTATTAGAATAAAAGTGAGTTAAGAGCAAACATTTTTTTTTCTTTCAAAAGAAAGTAAAGGAGGACAAAGAAGAAGGAGATGTGAATGAGGAGAATTGAGAGAATACATTAAGAACGAAAAGAATTACGGAGAATTGAGAAAAATAGGTAAAAGGGCAATCTAGGTTGCCACGTAGAAGTGATAAAATTGTTTTATACCATGATTTTTATTATATATATATATACACACACTTACATACAACTATTGATCATAACAGAGTATACAATTGGGAAGGGTTTCGACTTAATTAGATTTAATCATAGTGCAGAATGATTATGGTGAGTTGTTAAGGATAATTAGAGGTAGTAAAATGATAATTGTTTTGCTTAACTAAAAATACAACCGTTCAAAAAAAAAAGTAAAAGTGTAAGCTAAAAAATAAATTCATAATAAATTTAAAAGCTCAATTAATGACTATTCAAAATACAATTAATTACATATAATTTCTATATTTCACATTTAGTATTTTCAAAATTTAAAATAAATTTAGAAGACCAATTATTGATTATTTAAAATAATATATAATTACATATTATTTAAAATTTAATATTTAAAATTTTCAAATTTTAAATTAAATATTTTTTATAAGTAGATTTATTTTAAAGCAAAGAAAAAAACTTATTTATTGAGGTTGCAATCAGATTAGGAGATTAGCAAATTGGGGAAATGGATGTTTTGAAAGTAGAAATATAGCATTTAATTGAAGGTTTGGGGAGTTAGATTAGAAAATGGCAGATGAGTTGTTGTTGTTGGTGGAATTAATACATCTACTGAGTGTCATGTCAAAAACAACATTGCAGCTCACATTGGTACGGTGGTGTGCCTTCATTTTCTTAGCCAATTCAAATGACCCCATTTATACTAATTTATGAACCATATTGTATTGCCCGTCTCTGCTTCCATTATTATTTCAATTAGATGTCTATTCTGTCGAGAGGGAATAAGTATTAAGTATAAAGAGGGTAAAAAAAAGAATAATAGGCTGCAGATATTAATTAGTTGGTACCATGCCTATATATGAAATAGGGTAAATTATGATTTGATTAAATTCATTAATTCATTTTTAGAATTTTAAAAGTTAATTAATAATTCCTCGTATTTAATTTTATTAATTATTTTTTGTGCTACCTAAATATTCCTTAGTTTGATATTTTTATAATGAACCTAAATGGATATTAAGTTAGTGGAAGAGGCAAATAATTAAAAAAATCAAACATGATAAAATATTTAATTAACTTCTAAAAATACAGAAATGAACTAATAAATTAGAATAAATCTCTGGAGGTGTTAGTAAATTACCCTATAACATAATATGTCAATGAGAAAATAGTTAAATAGTGACTTCTACCTAAAAATATTTTGAAGTATAGAGTTTGAATTCTATCATCGTTAATTTGTTGATTTTATTTTCATATAATTTAAAAAGAAAATCATTTCTAATATACAGTCCATCAATACCTAGATAATAAAATTTTCCTATTAATTAAAAAAATATAATATTAGAGCAATTTTTAATATGAAGGACTAAAAATAAAAAATATATACATCTTACTTAAATAGACAATGAAAAACTATACTCCATAGCTTAAAAATGTAGGAAAATTAAAAGTGGCAAAAAAAAAAACATAGAAAAATCCAATAGTCACTACCCTGCACAAATGAAAATATTCTATAATTAATTTCATGCATGAAAATTTTTATAATTTTTATGATATTGGTAAAATTAAAATTTTTAACTTATAGTTGAACAACAAAAGTTGTGCTAATTTCCTTGGCCAACTAGAGAAATTATTTGAAAAAAAGAAGAAGAAGAAAAAGAATTTTCACATTAAAATCATAATAATGATGGAAATTCTTGGAGCAAGAGTTGGTAGGTGCATTCGACCAATCAGAATATTTGTCCCTTGCGAATTTTTTCCTTCATGCTTTTAATAAATTTAACAGAAAGGCAGAAATTGATTGTCTACCTCTGAAAATAGGCTGTGAAACATGGGCATCTTTTCTTGGTCCTACATGCATTTGCTTGCTCACCACAAAAATTGGAAACAATCAACTACTGCTTCCAGTTCCAGCCTTTGATGCCCCCACACCACTGCACCAAAGGATAGCATATATTCAAATTCAAGATTGGATTTGATTTTGCAGGTTTTTTGATTCAAGATCCCTCGCATTGCATAAAATTGTTTCCTATGCCTAAAAATTATTCTTATGCAACTGAAGGCTGGATTTTTATTTTATTTTTTTTCTAATCATAAAGAAATTTTTATAGTTAAATTAAAATGTGTAATATCAATAAATAACAAAACCAAATCAGATAAAAATATTATTTAGTTGATACATTCATACAAAATGTAAATTAATCTTGAAGATTAGTAACAAATGATAAAAAAGATAGATCCATCAAAAAATGTTGGACGCAAGCCCAAACTGAAAACTCAAAAGAGCAACCATTTTGCTGTAATACAAGATGAAGCATGAAGCTCTAGACCAAAACCAAAGAAAAAAAAATTACAAGATCTAAAACATGAAAGCTGAGTTTTATGGAACTTAGATTGTCTATAATTTAAATGCAAAATTTTATCTCTGATGTCATACTATATTTTACAGTTGACGTTGAATCAAACTTTTATATCTTAGCATGGAATTTTAATTTAAAAAATAAGTTTTAAAAATTTGCAGCAATTTTACTATATATTATATTGAATATTAATACTATGTTTGATTCAATTTTATTAACAAATTTATTTTATTTTTAAATAAATTTTAAATAAAATTTATTTTTAAATAATTTTAAATAAAATTTATTTTTAAATAATTTTTTTATTACTAAAATATGTTTAGTTCAAATAAATATTTTATGACATTCATTTCAAATGAATTTTTATTTTATTATATTATATTTGGTATAAATCTATAGTTCAAGTTAATTTTTAATTTTAGCATTTATAAGAATATTTTTAAAAATAACATTCTTTTGGAAAGAAATTTGCCGTTGAAAGGTAGCAGATGGAATATCAGCTCGAGATCTCAAGTCAATATTTGAGTGATAGATGGGTTCCAAACCTTCCTAACTTCACCATAAGATCCATAGCACCTGAAGGAATCCCTTTATTGCTAGTTAAAGACATCATAAACCATGAACAGAGGAGATGAAAATCAAATATTTTGAGGGAGCTATTTTCAATAGAGGTGCACAGCGTTATTAAGAAGATGCTTATGTCGAGGTTGGATGATCAAGAAAGGATAGTTTGACACTTTGAGAAGAGTGGAAAGTATACAGTTTGATTGGTTATAATCACCTATAAGCTAAAAAAGATGAGTACTTGATGATCTCATCTCTAGTGACATCCTAAGCTCCCATTAATAAGCAGTGAAAGACAATATAGAGCTTGAAATTCCCTACAAAAATTAAGTTCTTCATATGGAGATGTATCCAAAATTCCCTGGCAACTAAGGCAAACTTAGCAAGAGAGGATGCAACTTAGATCTTAGATCCCAAATTTGTCAAGGTGCAGAGGAGACATGAACACAACCTATTTTTATTTGTAAAAGCAAAACTAGTGTGTTTTAGCACTAACCTAACATATAAGCCTGTGGATATTGGATTCCAGTCCTTGGCTTAATGGTCAAAAAAGGCAATAGACTTGTTTACACATGAAGGATTAATATTGCACAAAGACTTGACAGTAATAGTTTGTTGGCAACTATAGAAGCATCATAATGTTATATAAGTAGCTTGTATATTAGTTGATTGATGAAAGGTTATCCCACATTGTTTGTGGGACCCTTAATTTGTAACGTACACTTTACTTATTGGTTTAAGAGAAAATGGAGGGAAACCAAATTTATTTCAAACTTGGTGGCTATATATATATATATACATATATATATAGTCTAATGATGGCACTTGGCACTTGTGCCCAGACACAGAATTAAATTAAGTGCCCTGCAGTTAGTTAATTAATTATTTTATTATTGTTATTGTTATTTTAATTAACAGACACAACCTTTTGAAAGATTATTTAATAACTGCAGGACTGTTTTATATAATACAGTTGTTGCGCAATTTAACGTAACCTCTTTTTCTCTCCTTTTTTTCTTTATATTTCTTCCAACATGAAGTTCCTTATAGAATTTATAGAAGTTGCTATTTGTGAATTTTTGGTTTTGCTGTATCCTGAAGGTGTATTTGCCTTAACCCTATAGTAAACTAGTGGGGGCAATTAATACCTTAAGAATAGTGAAAACTCACGCCTCAAAGCCAATCTAAACACCCACTGTACTAACACATAATGCATATATTTTTTAAAAAGAGTTCTATAATCCAAGAGTAGTTGTCTCCAAATTTAATATGCACTAGATAGAATACTAAAATATGGAAAGGAAGATCTTAAAAAGTAATGAAGAAACTATAGTTCAAGAAAGCAATTGAATCAAACTAAGAAATAATCAAGTTAAAATCAATTGTGATGTTACTTTTAACAACAACAACAATGAGGCTTAGTTTGCATTCATCTGCAAAGACCACAATGGATTAGTGATACAAGCTACCGCGAAAAAGAAAAAAAAGAAGTGTAACTCAATCTTAGGTACTGAAACTTTAGCTATAAGGGAAGTGGTAAAGTTTGTTAAATGCCATAAACTTTAGGATGTAGTGATTGAATGGAACTTAAAAATAACAATTAAGGAGTTGCACCACAATTGGGATTCCACTTATTGGGAGTTGTCTACCATAACAGAGGAGATAGAGATAAACAAAGAAGATAAAGGGAGCACAATAATCCTATTCAAGCATATAAGGAGAGAAATAAATCTAGTAACAGATTAGTTATCAAAAAAATGATTTCTTGTTTAGTCAAGGAGCTGTCTGGAACCCTATCCCTATTTCTCTCTATAAATTGCTCCAAAATGATATTGTAAGTTCTTAGAATGAATGAATACAAGGAAGCTCTGAGGTTCAACAAGGAAACTCGTCTCTTGTTGGATGGTAATGGAAGCCATGACTGGTTTGATTCTTCTTTTAGATAAAAAATTATAGAAAGAACCCAAGTTACTTTCCCAAAAATTTTGCTTCCTAGGGTTAGGGTCCTATGAATTGGTAATGATGGCAGAGCATAAAGCTCCAATTTAGGTGTTAGGGAAGAAACAAAGGATGAGGTAGTAGCTGTCAACACCAGCAGCATAGGGAAGGATAAAGTTGAGGCCGGTTGTATCAAAAACAAGATAACTAACCTAACTGAAGATAGAGGATCATGTTTAGAGAAAATCAATCAATTAAAGGCCATGTTGGAAATCTATAATGCCAAGAGAGCCAAACCAAAGTTTGTAATAAAAGTTAATTCATTAACAAAAGAGAGCCTCTTAGGTTTGAAGTAGGCCCATGAAGAGTGTAAACCCAACCCACTAACAGGTAAAATACAATAGGCCAAGAAGATCAAGATGAAGAACTTGACTAAGAATGCCCTGATGATCAACACAGATAGGAAGGATCAAGAGAAGACATCTGATGAAACAATAGTGGCCCATACAAGGCTCGAGACTAAAGATGCTTAATTAGAAATAACTATTCCATTGAGTGGAGAAAACCTCTCCATCCACTGATGTATCTTTAGATGTTTTGTTATAGACCCCTTTTTGTTTGTGCTAGATTAGGGTTTCAAAGGTCTGTAATCTTGTTGGTTTGTTTTCTTTTAACTTGTTTTTCTTTTACTGCCTATTTTTAGTCATGTTTTGAACTTTAACAACGCGTGGAAAGTTATCCACATGACTGAAAAGTGGTTACTGATATTTGTAATCCTTGTGTTCCTATTAGTTTATGTAGGCTCTAGGTAGGTTTAGTAGATTTCTTAGGACTCTATCTATTATTTTGGTCGTAGTGATTATTTGAACCCACAAAATTTGGTGAAGAGTTCACAAAGTGACTTGAAAGTGGTTGCCTTTATAGTAACTTTAAAGGCCAAGAAACTATATGAGGGTATTTTGTATTCTGTTTTGTATTTCAGGATTTTATCTTGTTTGCTTTGTCTTAGGGCTTTGATATTAATGAAGTTATTAACTTGACAAAAAAAAACCTCTATTCATTATGCTAAAAAAACTTTGTAAATAACTTTTAATATTTAATATGATATATAACTGGTATATTAATTTAAAATAATATCGGTATTTAAGTCCCACCAAATGTAGAAATTTCCATAAATTTTCTTTCGAAATTTTAAGTAAATGTCATAGATGGTTTATTTGTAAATAACGTTTAATATTCAATATGATATATAACTAGTACATTCGTTTAAAGACCTATTGGTATGAAAAATCTAAATGTTTGTGGCCATTTGTAAATTCATCCTAACTTTTTCATTTTGACAAAAATATCTCAATTTCATCAATCGTTGACAATTTTATCGCAAATAGGTATTTGGTCAAAATTAAATAAAATATGCTAACGTGACATTTGTAAAATGTCAAATTTACCCATGAGCTTTAAAATCTATTTAGATCTATCGGCTTAAAAAAATTTTGAAAAAAATTTCAATTTAAAATTAAATAAAAAGTGTTGAAATGATAATTAAAAATTAAATTTGTATGTGATGGATTTTTAAATTTTTGATAGACTGTTATTCTAATAAAATTTTTAAAAATTATATAAAAAATATAGTAAGATATGATAAATTTCCTTTGAATGTTAAAGTTAGATATTTTAACTAGTTTCAAATAAATAATTGTGAAATAATTAAAAATTTTGAATCATCTAGAGTAATAATTATTTATATTAAAAATATCTTTACTTTTTAAAATTATTATAATGAAAGTCATTTATAAATTTCACAATTTTTTATATATATTTTTATTTAATTTTAGGTAATAATTATTTTTATTAATAAATTAACTAAATTAAAATATTTTATCAAAATTTAAAAATTGAGATAAAATTGCCATAAATTTGAAACATTTAGATTTTTTTATACCAATAGACCATTATATATTTTAAAAAATGAAAATAATAAATTTGAAATTTTATAAAATTCTACATCATTATTTTTATTTAATTTTGACCAAAAAGCTATTTATGCTGAAATTGTTAAATATTTGTCAAATTAGAATATTTTTGCCAAAATTAAAAGATTAGAATAAAATTGTAAAAGGTCATGAACATTTAAATTTTTTGCACCAATAAATCTAATTTAAAATGACGTCAACATTTAAATCCCACCAAATACAAAATTTTTTACAAATTCTCTCTTCACCAAGACTCTAGCAAATAGATATATGAAATCATTGGGTTTCTATAAATTTTCTCTTCACCAATACTTTAAAAATTTTTTGACCGAAGGAGATGGGAGAAGGGTGGATCTCGAACCCGAGATCCCCCACAACACCACATCCAGTTTGGCCATTAGGCCAAAGCCTCGTGGGCTAATACTCTAAAAATTACAAATAAGAAATGATGAATGTTTGAATATAATTTTTATTGTATCAATGTTTAAGTCGCACCAAATATAGAAATTGCTATAACAAATTTTCTCTTTACAAATACTTTTTTTGGCATAATATATCCATAACCCCTGTACTTGTCACTTTTTATTAGTTTAACACCTTAATTTATAGTTTTGCCATTTTAACACTTGAATCCGTCAAAAATAAAATTTTGAAACCCTTGTTAGCACACCTGGCATGGAATAGTAAATCAACATGTGTCACATCTTAAGGGTTTGATTGACCGTAAATTGTAAGTAGAGGTGTTAAACTGATAAAAATTGACAAGTACAGGAAGTGATAGATGCATTATGTCATCAAATTAGTGCATACTGGTGTATTTTATGCAAGTTTAGGCGTTGAAATGACAAAACTGTAAGTTGAAGTGTCAAACTTACAAATTATGCCAAATATAAGGGACCGCAAATATATTATGCCTTTTTTTTTTGCCACTTCATGAATACTTTAAAAAATAAATATACAAAATTATGGGTTTTCTACAAATTTTCTCTTCACCAATACTTTAAAAAGAGACATGAAATTTTCTCTTCACCAATACTTTTAAGAAATAGATATGTGAAATCATGATTTTTTTTATAAATTTTCTTTTCATTAATACTTACTTTTAAAAATAGATGTAAGGAATTTTCTCTTCACCAATATTTTTAAAAATATATTAACCCATAAATTCTCTCTTCAGTGATACTTTAATATATATATAAAATTTTCTTTTCACCATTACTTTAAAAAAATATACTTTAAATAAAATGGATTAACCCATAAATTTTCTCTTGAGCAATACTTTAAAAAATAGGAAAAATTGCACAATTTGTGTTTGGACTTTTTAATTTTTGATATTTTGATGGTCAAACTTTTTTTTAATGATTGAGTGTTTAAACTCATTACTTTTGTATCATTTCAGTGGTTCCGTGGTAAATGGTGGCCTGAGTGCCCAGTCAGTATGTGTGGGACCCATTTTTAGCCATGCAACATGCCACCTCAATATACACATATACAATTCATAGTAAATGTCTAAACTGCCCTCTTGTTCCCCCTTTACTATTTTTTCTTCTTTCTCCCTCATCATTTTGGCTTCTGCACAGTCATGGCTTCTTCTATTGCTCTTCAAGGTACTTTACTTTAATCCTAATTTCTTGGCCAAAGTAACAACCCACTCAATCGCAAGCTTGTGAGGAGAGATCAAAGATGACCTGTGAAAATACAGAAGACATCTTGGCTAGCGAATGAACCATGGGTGCTTGATTTTAAAGAATCATGTTTTTGTTTCCAGTTGGTACCAGTAGTAGCGCTTGATGGCTTATCATTATAGTCTTGAGAGCTCGGAGCAATTCACATATCTTTTTATTTCTCTTTTCTCAAGAGCATAAAAGAAAATAAAAGAAACAAAAAGAATTAAGAGAAAAAAAAGAAGATGATGAAAATGCAGAGCTGAGATTCATTTACCTTTCTCTTTCTCCACCAAATGCAGAGCAAGGCAACGTCCCTTCCCTTTGCTGCAATGTGCTTCAATTTCAGTCTGTGTTAAAGGTTTATCTGGTTGTCCTTCTGCTTTAGAGCTGGCTTCATTTTGAGGATTTGATCTTCAAGGTAAGAAATTGTATGAGGTTCAATTAGAGCCATTGATTGACGATTTGGTGATGCAACTTGATCCTCCTTCTCCTTGGGGGTTTAATAAACTCAATGACTTTTATCAAGATTATTGAGCTTAACAAACCTAATTTTAAGCATTTAATATGTTTATTTTAAGTATGTATAAGTTAGGACTCAAATGGAAGGCAAGTCAAAATTTAGTGAATAGTAAGTTGAGATGAATAGTAACCTGCTACTGATGCAAAGCTTCTATAGTGACAGAAAGCTGAAATGAATAGTAACCTATGACTGAAGCAAAGCTTCTATAGTGACATAAAGATTAGATGAGTAGTAACCTGTGACTGACGCTCTGCTTCTATGGTGACAACCTAACGGACGCATTTTTGAATTGTAAGATGAACAGTAGGCTATGACTGAAGCAAGAGCTGATAGAAAGCCAAAGTGAATAGTAGTCTACAACTGAAGCTCTGCTGCTATGGTGACATCCCAACTGTCATATTTTTGAATTTAAAAAGAGATGTTGGAGACATGTTTGACATCTCCAACAACCATATTTTTGAGTGTTTATCTATATAAACACCTACTTCAGCTCAATTGAAGTTAAGACACTTGTTTATTACAATTTTCTATCTTAACATTCGCCAAAGCTCTCAAACTCTTAAATATTCATTCTTTGTTTGTATAACTCTTGTGAGAGTTAGTTGTGTGATAGAAATAGGACCTCATCTTCATCTAATTCTTGGGATAAATTAGAAGGGAAGTGAGGTATATTTCTAAGTGGAATTGGTTTAAGTGTTTAGCCATTAAAACACTTAGGAATTAGTTTTAGAGTGAGCCTAGAAACTCATGCTTATAAGGTTATAAGAGTGAGCCTTAAACTCTTGTGTATACTCAATCTTGTGAATAAGATTATAGGTGATTGAAAATCCTAACTTGGGGATAAGTTAGGTGGAGACGTAGGATTGTTGAGAATCTAAACTCCTTAAATACATGTGTTCATCATTCTTCCTTCTCAACATTCTTTCAATTCAGGTCTATTTGTTTTTAAGTTTTGATTTTTATTCAGTAGCCCTATTCACCCCCCTTCTAGGGCTCTTTCATTTGGTATCAGAGCTTGAATTCTAGGAACTTAATTGCTAGAAGTCAAGATCATGGGGAGTGAATCTCAAAATATTTCTTCTCTTAGACCTTTCTTTGATGGAAGTGACTATCCT
>CATIWM010028576.1:0-13995 GCA_949671775.1 Mallotus repandus | reverse complement strand
TCCAGTTGGTTCAAATGTTACTCTATTAAACGTCGACAGAATAGCAGGACTTAACACTCTTGGCATATCTTTGGCTCGTCTTGATTATGCACCATATGGTCTAAATCCACCTCACACTCATCCCCGAGCCACTGAAATTCTAGTGGTCGTTGAAGGCACCCTCTATGTTGGCTTCGTGACATCCAACCCAAATCGCCTTATTACAAAAACTCTAAATCCTGGAGATGTTTTTGTGTTTCCAATTGGTCTAATTCACTTTCAGTTCAACACAGGAAACAATGATGCAGTTGCTTTTGCTGGATTGAGCAGCCAAAATCCAGGAGTTATTACAATTGCAAATGCAGTATTTGGATCCGAGCCACCAATCAATCCTGATGTTCTCACCAAGGCTTTCCAAGTGGACAAGAATGTTGTGAACTATCTTCAGAAACAATTCTGGACCAACAACAGTTAGACATAATCGTATAATTTACTTGCAGCTTCAGTTCCATTTTGTTTGGTAATGCATTGGCTGTAACCTGAAAATAAAGAGATGCTTTTTATTGCTCTCCATGTTGCTTTTGATTATCCTATAATATTACAAGTTTCTGAATACTTTCTTTATATCACCTATAAATCGATAAATACGTAAAATGTTTGGCTAAAATTTATTCACATTGGTTTGGTTCGTATTTTGAAATTAAAATCAAAATTGAAATGAAAATTTTAAAAAAGTGTTTAATTTATAAAGAAATTAGAATCAATATTATTTATATATGAAAATATTTTTATAATTATTTTTTATGCACTAAAAAAATAGCATTATGATTATTTATTACAAAAAAAAAATTAAATTATTTATTAATATTTGCTAAAAAATTTTAAATTATTTATTAATATTTGCTAAAATATTATTTTTATTAATTTATATTTTTTATTTTATTGCTTTAAAAATATATTATGTTTCATAAATTAATAAGTTATTAATTTGTCGATTAATTATTATCTCTTTAAATTAATTAAATTACATATAATTTCAAGATTATTAATTTATAGAAGTTTTACTGTACTTAATGTGTATATGACAATTTAGAGATTAAATTATAGTTCTATAATAGAAAAATTAGTCTTAAAAAGGACTAGCTATAGGGTCAAAAGCCAAGGCAAATTAAGGTGGAATACATCTAAAATGACAAAAACATGTAGTAAGTATATTCTCTTGGTCAAGAGTGCTCGATCGAGAACAAGGAGGATGAGATGGTATTGGCAAGATAAACACGAATCTATAGATGGTTTTCAATGAAATTGTCTTTACTATCTACACAGAGGAAACCAATGTCCATGCATTTGCTTAACCACACTCTTCAATGATTATTTTTATTTTTTTCCAAGAGTGAATGTCTATATATATATGTCCATCTTCTAATGCTTACAACATGGGTTGGAAGTTGGAAGTTGGAACTAGTCATTTTTTTCCTTCTTTAAGCAGATGAAGAGTTGAAATATATCAGGAGCTTTGGCCAGGGGGAAGTGGTTTAGCATCATTTCTGTACAGTCAACAGTAATTTAAAAAGAATTTAGACTTTGGGGATATATTTTGATCATTTTTTTAATCATATAACATTGTTTTTAAAGTTAGAATAGGATGCTGATGCATGTTGCAAACCGGAACATGCATCCAATACAACAATAAAAAATTTTCTAAATTTTTGCCTTCATAAGTTTTTGGTGGCTCGTAAAATAAAGGGAGTAAAACAGAAATTTTTATGAATCATGATGGAATTATACACGTACCGACCTATGACATAAATTTTTATTCTTATATCATATATGTCAAAAGTATAAAATATGGATTTATGATATTTAACAAAAATTATCAAATGGAAGTAAAATTAAGGCTTATTTTGTCAAAAAGATAAAATTAAGAACTATCTGTATTTTCCATTTCCCTTTATCAATAAGGAACCAGAGAAAAAAAGGAGAGATTACCGCCCATCTAAGTTCAAAATTGAACACTTTTATTAACTATAATTGATCTATTCAAAAATACCAAGTTCGATTGATCCATTACTATGCAGACCTCGGTGCTAACCATGACATGGCATCATCCATAAGGTCTGTTACATGACATGGCATGATTTACGTTCATGACGTGGCACTATATACTTAAGCTTTTGACATGACGTAACTTTATCTACATCAGCTACGTACAACCATGATATAACATCATCCACGGGATCTCTGTCCGTGATATGGCATTTGACATGTAATTTATATTTATGACGTGGCATTTGCCGCATAAACCACCATCATGATGTGGCATATACCATATAGGGAAAAGTACGAAAAATCATCCTATAGTTTCACGGTTTTAAACTTTCAAGTACGTGTTTTTTTGTAACATTTTTAGTTATATGTTTTAGTCATTATACACTTTTCAGTATAAGTATCTAACACCATTAACTTCGTCCTACGTGGCGTCTATGTGTCAGTGCCACATAATGTCCACATCAGTGTCATAATGTCTACATCAGTGCTACATAGGATGAAGTTAATAGTGTTAGACGCAAATATTGAAAAGTGTATAACGGCAAAATCACATACTTAAAAGTGTCACCTAAAAAATCATTTACTTAAAGTTTAAAATCGTAAAATCATAGGGTGAGTGATTTTCCGTAATTTCCCCTACCATATAAGCCACAACATGATGAAAATCAATGGGGAAAGCTACAGAAACATCGTCTTACCATCAAGCTACAACCAACGTAGTGTATGTGAGGGTGGGTTTAGGACTCCATAGTTTAGTCAACATTTGAAGATTTCTCCAATTACTAACATTTTCTATGATTATCTTCCAATACCTGCATGGCGGAGTATACAATTTCACCCCTAAATTTTACTTAATTATTTTATATCACCTTTGAATTTTTATTTTATTCAATTTCACCTTTTAACTTCTATTTTTTTACCTATTTAACCTATATAACTTTTATTTTTCACCAATTTAACCTCTTAACTTTTATTTTTTACTTATTCAAGTTCAGCGCAAGTTAAATATACACATTTTTTTAGTGTGCAATAAGGGTTAAATAAATGAAAAATAGAAGTTAAGATGTGAAATTGAGTAAAATAAAAGTCGAAATGTGATATAATTAAAATAATTGAGTAAAGTTCAGGGGTGAAATTGTATATTTGGCTATGCCTTCGTCAATACTTGGAACAAGTCTTCTTTTCATGTTTTCCTTAACTAACGCTTTGTTTAATACATTCTAGGCACTAGCAGTGTTTTAGAAAGTCTAATGTACATGTCATAAGAAGAGGTTAATTTCTTCAACTAATATATATTAAGAGAAGCCGCTGGCGCTTCTCGAAGAAGTGTAGCCCATAGTAATTAAACTGATTTGCTTTTTTTATGTCCAAAATTTAGACTTTGTCTATGTATATTCTATCACTCATTTCGATTTACAATGTTAATTATTGTACATGTGCAGTTACAAGTTATCGTCTAAACATGGTTAGTCCACTTAAAGTATCAACTATGTTGTTAACATAGAGTCCACTTACTTGACATGCATTAAAACAAAATTTACAATATAATTTAATAATTCAGATGATAAATATTATAAAATAATATCATGAATTTAATTTCTCTCTCCTTGACTTCTAACCCTTTAAAAATTAAAAAAACCAAATCAAAATTTGTAAGAAAAGACTTGACTGATTGATTTGCTGAGGGGAATGGTTAAAAATGACCCTGATGTTTATTTTAATTCTTATTTTGACATTTTAGATTTTTCGATTTCCAATTATAATCCTGAAGCTTCTAAATTCGATGTGCTCAAGTATAACTTTTGACGGTGTGTTAAACTTTTCTATTAATCTAAGGCCAAGGAATAGGGTTAAAAATAATTACCCTCATGTTTATCGCAATTTTCACTTTGCTATTTTATGTTTTTTTTCTTCTAGAAAAGACTTAAATTTAATATTTCGTTAATTTATTTTTATTTTAAATTTTTAGAATAATTTATAGGTTCTTCAAGTTTTAATTATTTCTTAAACTTTAATTAAAATAAAAATTACATATGTACAAATCAATTTTACTGCTAAATACTTGAATTTTTTTATATTTATTCATATTTATAATCTTTTACTATGTATCGGACATATAAATTACATTTTAATTCTAAGTAAATTAATATTATTTATATTACATGATTTTATAGCAATATGTAGTTATTTTTTCATTATTAGAATAATAGAAAAAAAAAACGATATAGAAAGATTTGGCAACTAAAATCAATATAATAAATATTATAATAATAATATTTTTCTTTCTTTAAAAAATAATTGAATATATGGAAAAAGCTTGAAATCAAATGATTATTTTAAGTTCTATATTAATTTATATACAAAATTGAAATTAAGAATTTTAGATGAAATTTACAAAAATAATTAAAACTTGAAAGTCCTATAATTTATGTTTAAAATTTAAAATTAAAAATACATCATCCAAATATTAAATTTAAATTTTTTTCTAAAATAAAAATATCAAATATCAAAGTAAGAATTATAAAATGTCAATATGAATATTGGGGTAAAACATTAAGGTGAATTCTAAACCTTTTCCAATTCCGTTATTTGTTAAAAGGAAACTTTAATGATTTAGGCTAATAGAACTTGTGAAACTCAATTCAAGTAATGCTTATCATCACAGATGCAATGTGATGCCATATATTGAAAAATAATAGAGGGATCCTGAGTTTATAAATGTGGGCACTGCACACCTTAATAAGTTAGTTTTTTAGAGAGAATGTAATGATCTTGTGGTAAATGCTATCAGAACCGACTCTAATCTTCTCCATGTAGGGCTCAAGAGAGATACTAGGGCTAGGTAGACTTGGACTGTCGGAGTATTAGAGCAATGGTTCAATCCTTAAATACTACCAGATGGATTTCTCTCCTCCAACACGTATGGAGCCGGTGCAACAAGGGCATTGCACAATTAAGTGGAGTAGAATGTCACAAATAAAATGTGAATCCCACATTGCAAAGTAGTAGATGGATCTTGAACTTATAAACGTGGACATTGTACATGCTAATAAGTTAAGTCTTTTGGGAAGAACTTAAAGTATCTCAAATTTGAAATTTATCCTCATAGCTTCCTTAGGACTAGAAGGAGCAAAATCAACATTGTAATAGAAATCTGATACCCATAAGGCCATAACTACAGCTACTAACAATCTTAGATTTGAAGACTCTCATAAAGCAAGCAAGCCAACTGTGCAAGCTTTTTAAGGTTTCGGACTATGTCAATAACAAGAAGACAATCTTCCATATGTATGTCACTCAACAAAGTCCTATTTCTCCATATTTCTTCAGTTCATAAACTGTGTCCGAGGTTGGATAATCATGAAGATGTTTCACAGTTAAAACTCATTGGTTGTCAGAGGTTCATTGGTATAACAAGTTCGGTGACCAAGCTTTGCCTCCATGGAGCAAAGTGACGACATTAATAATGGAAGTAATTTGACATTGTGAACCCTTCTTTCTTCCTCCTCCCTTGCAGGATGAAGTAAAGAAGTTCATTACTACTTTGATCAAACGTTGCAAGATAGCACAAAGTTCTGTTCAAATAAACTCATCATTTATCATAATGCTCTGGTATTTCTTTGCTTCTAGTTTATGAATCTTCTGAATGTTCAACCCTGTTTATTTTGTAAGAGCATGAACCCACGACAAGCAACACATACAAACCCAAAGAACCAAGATTAATTATATCTATTTATATCTATTTAGCAAACCTACTACTAATGCTAAACTCTGTTGAACCCTTCCCTTAACTGCAAAGATACGTATACCATCATCAACAAGAAATTAAAAGGTCAGTAATCTTAAATCAATTATCTCATTTTATTACAAGCAAGCAATGCAGAGGTAACAGAAAAATAGAACACGGGAACTAAAGTTTGCCATGTGCAAAGAAGCGAAATTCACAATACAGGAATGCAAAATGTAAGGGCCAACATCATGTTCAAAGAACAGCCAAGGTAGTCTACTTTTTGACACCAAAGAAGAAATGTGCTAAAAGATAGCACTTAAAATATCTTCATGCAAGTGACCATGAATTACTTAATGGTGCTTCTTCTCAAAGAGCCCATCCGGTCCTGCATATCAAAAGGGGAAGCCATAATAGATAAGAACAAAACCTTATCCAAATTCAACACTTGAACCAAATATTGCAATAATGTAGAAAATACCCATAATAATCACAAACTAACACATTTAAGCATTTTATGAAATACCCATCTAAATACATTGGAACATTGTGCTTTAGAATTTGATGCAGTTGAACTCAAAGACCGAACATCATGTTTAGTTTTTCTGCTTAATCCTTCTACATGCTACTAAATGCAGTCCTAATACAACATACAAAATCAAATTGATAATATAAACATGTGCAGAAGAACTTTGGAACACGTTTACATCTTAATTGCCATCTACATGTCCAGGCACTACTATTTGTTATTGCGGGGAATAAAGAAAATAAAATCTTATCAATAAGAATTGATCAATACTTACCCCATGGGAACTCTTTATTGCGAATGTGCAAATATGGGTAAGCCTGTATGAACACAAACAATGTAAGGCAAATCAATAGTACAACACCAAAGATTTAAAACAAAAGCAATTTTTTCGCTTTACCAAGTCATGTCATTTCTAATAAATAGAAACCACCACGAAAAAAAATCTAGACAACTCACACATTTAACAACACAAGAAAAATGAAAATAAAAGAAGCTTACAGGAGGCTCTTCATGGTGGGGATGGCCTTTTGATAGGTTATAAATTGATAAAATAGTGCAAGTTGCAATAGCCAAATAAGTTATTTTCTCCCACTTTGATGCTTCTGCAGCTTCATCTGATTTTAAAAAAAAAAAATCAAACAATCAATCACATTGCAACTCAAATAATCCATCACGAAGAGAATTGAAACCAAAACAAAGTATCAAAATATAAAACTGAAATTTTAAATTCTTCATCTAATTCATCTTCATTCCAAACATTTTCTCATTAATCAAACAGAAAATTAACACATCCGACCAAAAATTTTCAAACTTTAAGAGCAAAACAAAAAACCCTTGAAAAAATATCAAATTCAATAACCAAATCTACGATAAATCAAACATACAATGAAAAGAAATTACTAAGAAAGTTCAAATTAATCAATCGAAATTAGGTCCCTAATAAACCAAAAATCAAATGAATTAAATAGTAAAAATACAGAGAACGAGAAAAAGAGAGAGATTTACAGGCATCGTCGTGATGAGCAGAGGAAGAGAAGCGTCTCTTGAGAGGAGCAGCGGGCTTCGAGCCGCCACATAGAACATTTCTAAGACCAGATCGCAAAAACGCCGTCGCCATTTTCACTGCTCTTTTTCGTTTTTTCTTTTTTCCCCCAGTTAGCTACGCAGTGCTCCTCTTCTCTGAATTTAGTGCTACTTTTCAGGCCTAGAGTTTACCATGGGCTGGAATGATATTATTGTTTAGCCCACAGCAATATTTAGCAATTGTTATACCATGGCTAATCATATTGTAATATGAATCATCATCCGTATAAATTAAAAAAATGTGCATCTTTTTTTTTAGTGTCAAACATTTTATGTTTTTGCGTCAAAATTATGTGGCTTCATTGATCTTCATCCACATGTCAACTGAAGACCAAATGAATCTATAGGTGAAGATCAATGAGTCTATCTGTATGTTCATTTAATCCTCAATGAATATACAGATAAAGATAAATGAAGTTACAGTAAGTTTATTGACCTTAATTTATATGTTCATTGACCTCCATCTGCAGGT
This sequence comes from Mallotus repandus, assembly GCA_949671775.1. Lineage (NCBI taxonomy): Eukaryota > Viridiplantae > Streptophyta > Magnoliopsida > Malpighiales > Euphorbiaceae > Mallotus > Mallotus repandus. The sequence continues at coordinate 6,156 of CATIWM010028576.1, read as the reverse complement.
TCATTGACATTCACATGTAGATTCACTTTCAATCTCATAACACATGAACCTCCAATTAATAACACATAAACATTTACGTTATAACTAATGAATTTATATGCACAAACTAAAGTATTTGAAATTATAACTTTAAAAAAAAAATGCACACCCAAATATTGAATTTCATCAATAATTGTTCTATCCATATTTTTTCCTTTCTTTTACCCTCCAACAAGACTAGGGTTTCTTCTTGTTCTTCTTCTTGGTTTTTGGTCTTGTTATTGTTTCTTTTCTTATTTTTTGATGTTAGTGCTTTTCAAATTTGATTTGAATAAGATAAAAAAAAAAAGGCAAAGATTGCAACAATGGTGAGGAAAAGAAGAATAAGAATAAGAACAAAAAGACGTAGTGAATGAGAATCAAAAATTAAAAATAGACATATCTTCAAAATTGATTTGAATGAGATAAAAAAAAAAGGTCAAAGATTGCAGCCGGTGAAGAAAGAAGAAGAAGAAGAAAGCGCAGAAAAAAAAAAAGATGAGGGCGCAAAAAAAAAGGAAAATGATAAAGTGCAAAAAAAAAGAAAAAAATACACTCACACGTGTGTGATGAAACCGTGATTCATATTGCAATATGGATAGAGGTCCATTATATAATTTGTCATTATTTACAGGAAATTTTTTTTATCATTAGAGGAAATTTTTTTATTTAACTCATTAACCTTCCCCAACAGCAGTTAAAACAAAACTTTTTACTTTCACCCAATACTTTCTATCATTAAATATAGGGTTAATTACTTTCAAAAAAAATATATAGGGCTTGACTTATTATACTATCAAGTTCTTATATTTTTAATAATTAATTTAAACATTTTTGAAGTTTTACTCCATTAAACTATTACATTTCTGCTGTTAAATTTACCATTAAATTGACCAATTTGAAAAATTAAAAATTTTATTTAGTCCCCAAATTTATAATATAATTTTAAATAATATAATTTTAAATTCATTCATTTTTTATCAAATTAATATAGGTTTTTTAATTTATTATGTTTCCATTGTAATAATAATTATAAAATCTAAATAATTTTTATTTTTAATATAAAATAAATTTAAAACATATTTATTGAGAATTGTCATTACTCCAATATGACTATGTAATCAATAATATATTAATTAGAATTTATCATATTGACATAGATTTGATTATTAAATTTTATTAAAATTATTTTAGTACATATACATACACACATATGTTGTTTACAAGTGTTTCGAGAATTACAATTATCAATTCTCATTAAAATTTCTATGTGAGCATGGCAAGCCTCATTTAAGGTGCAATTCTAATCATAAAAATTGAGTTCATATTAGTATGATAAACCTTATTTGATGGACGCCAATTATATAAATTGTATCAGTATGATGCCAATTCAAATTTGAGTACATGCCGGTATGATAAACTATAATCAGCACAATACTGATTACATAAGTTGTATTAACATGATAACAATTAGTAAAATTGAGTCCAAATCAATACGATAAAATCTTAACTAATATAGTATTAATTACATATTCTTATTGGATATTAATTTTAAATCAATATAGTTTAAATTTGTTTTAATGTTAAAAATAAAAAAAAATTGTTGTAATAAAAACACAATAAGTTGAAAAAATCTAAATTAGTTTAATAAAAAGAATTGGATGAATTTAAAATTATATAAATTTATGGATCAAATAAAAATTTTAATTTTTTTCATATTGGCCCATTTAACAGTAAATAAAACCACGGAATAAAACCTCGAATATGTTATAGTAATTATTGAAAATATAGAAACCTAATAGTATAATAGATCAAAACTCAGAGATATTATAGCAATTAATCCTTAAATATATGATATTGATATCTATTTTGGATGCTTTACATTTAAATCAAATAAAACTCAATAATTTTTTTCTTCGAACTTTATATTTCAGAATATTTTTTTAAAAAAAGTGACTAGTTAACTATTTTCTCACTCATAAAATTTAACAATACTTTTTTTTATGTATATAATGATTACACATTTTATAATTGAATATAGAAATTCTAAAATAAATTTAAAAATATTATATTTAGTTATTAGATATATAATATGTATTTAAAATTTTATAAATTTTGCCAAGAAAAATATAATACATAATGTTTAAGTCAATAATAAACCGACTTAGAGCTCATCCATGGACTCACAATTGATCGGTTGAGTTCCTAACCCAACTCACATCAGTTCGAAACTAGAGTTCAGAAAACCGAATATTATTTCACAACGTAAACATAGTTAGGATAAAATTAAATTAATAAGTTTTAAACCTCAAAGGAGATTATATCTCATCCATGCGGATATTTTGATTTATGAATTCAATCATCAAAATGCTTGGGAATTTGAAATCCGCAAGTCAATCTAGGTGTTGATCGCATTCACAAGCCATCTTTTTGAGAGATTTCCAACCTTTTTAGAGGGTCCAATTCATCAATATATAAACTAAATATTATAATCAAATATATAAACTATCAAATACCTAATAACAGGTATAATATAAAAAAATTTCATATTTTAATTTTATAACAAAACTCATCACTCACAAAATCACAATGTCTGATCCTTATGAGTAGTTCAAATGATAAAAATTGTAGACATTCAGATAATAAGAGTAAAATTCAAATTCGAACCCCATCCTCCTTCACTTTCCCTTTTTTTTAGTAAAATATTAACCACTCCAACTAATTAAAAAAATTACAGTGTTTATCCTGCTGGTACAAAGGGGTCCAGTTTGTACGAGACTTGACCAAACCAAACTTGATTTTTCTATATAAGTTGGAATTTACCCTGATCCAATTATTTGACTATATAATTTCAGCTAAATTTTAGTCATAATTATAAGAAAAATTATCTAGTCCATCTAAGACCAACAATAAAATATTTTATTATAAAGTTAAGGTATTTAGAAAGAGCATATTCGATCCCTCAATTACCTCTAAATCTTTCATATTATTTCATGAGACTTCACTATTAAATTACAGTAAAAAAAATTATAAGAGAAAATTTTGATATTTACCACCATTTAATTTATAATATAAAAAAAACGTATTTTATTTTATTGATCAAATATAACATATTTAAAATATATTATAAATTGAACCATAAATTATAATATATTCAAAATAGAAAAAAATTTGATGAGTTCAAATTTTTTTTAATGCATCTTGGGATTTCTTCAACGATTTTTTTGCCTATTTAAAATAAAATAATTAAAAATTTAGGATTTTTATAAAAATATTTATTTTTTAGGTAAGATTTTCAGTAAAATATCTAATTTTTTGTTAGATATTACATGCGTGCCCAATTTTTATCAAAAATTACATGTGTACCCACTTTTACGTCACTTACGTAAGTTACATTTCCTTGCTCTTTTTTTTTCTTTCCGTTGTCCTTCCTGTCCTTCCCACCATTGCTCCTCGTCTTCAGCTGATCAAGAAGCTCCATTTCAATTTTGCACGAGGAAAGAGCAGAGAGATCTGAGAATTAAAAAGTTGTATGTTTGTGTAAATTTATCTATTTTCTTTTGGAAGAAATTTGCTGCTCATTTAAAACTGATTATTACTATTGTCATCGTTTCATTTTGATTTTAATTTCAATGGCCGCTCCATTGGCGAGAGCTAGAGCTGATCACGATTATCTCATAAAGCTTCTCTTGATCTGCAACAGTGGCAACCTTATTTATATTATATTCTCCTCATCTCATTCTTTTTTCTTTGTTAATGCATGTTCTTGTTGTTTGAGCTTTTTCTTTTTTGGATTTTGATTTGCTCGGTAACTTTTTTTTATATGGTTTGTGATGTATGGGATCCAATTTGTGATATCATGACCTAATCTTCAGCTCTTTTTGGAAAATTCTGTTAGATTCATTTATTTGCATTTCTGTTGAGAATTGTCAATCTTTGATGTGCAAGTCCAAATATGTAATGTTTTTTCATAATTTTATAAGAAAAAAAAAGTGAAAAATTAGACAATCTTTGATGTGCAAGTCCAAATATGTAATGTTTTTGTTCAGAGAAAGAAAATTTACAGAAATAAAGCTAATAATTAAGTCTTAAAGTGCATTATATGTTAGATATGATTGCTGACCTGAAATTTGATATATCAGTTTAATCTGGTTTAGAGGTTTGATTATGCATGTTTATGTGCATAATTTATGATTTTGATCTGTTTGTTTGTTTATGTGTCAGTCCTTTTAAGTTCTAGCATGCTCTCATTACGAAGTGAAAGGCAATTGAATCAATGAAGCATTGAAAGCAGTATCCATTTGCTTGATTTTAGCTTTTACTTTTCATATTGCTACTTAACCCCTTCCAATTCAAAGCCATGTCACGTCCCAGGATGCAGCCCATGTGATGAAGGTAATCAATAATAATAAAAATGAAAATTAACAGATCCATTATGTATGCATAGCCTTTTTTTATTATTATTAAAACACCCATACACTCGAAAATCAAGCATTTTTTTTGGAACAACTATCAAGCATCTATTTAGCAAATAAGAGAGGCAAAACCTAGAAATGGCTTAACTCAGAATATTTGGTGTGGCTTAGAAGCAACTAGTGTGGCAGTATCTTTACTAGCAACTGAGCTTGATCCCTTGTGTAATTTGAACTTCAACCTCATACTCTCATCTTTTGCACTATCTTTATAACTCTTCATAGTAGAACTAAGCAATTCCTGATCACCTCTTTTCTTGGAAAAATTCAATGGGTTTGTTGATTTTTCAATTTTTTTCTTGGATAAAAAACCTCTCTTGCTTCTTTCATGAATATTCCTGGTTCAAGAATGCAGCGCTATTTCTTTTTCACTCTTATTATGATTCATCACCAATTCTTGTTTTACATTCGCACTGATCTTGAACCTCATGATACCATCTTTTTCTCGAATCAACGACTTTCAATGCTTCTTAGTATTTTTAAGGTTAGTAATATGCTCTTCAGTTTCCTTCAATTCTTCAAATTCTACAACACATAACAAGGCTTCAAACTTTGTGACCTCTATATTATAAACATCAAACTTGGTTCCTATATGAGCAAGAGTTAAAAGTTTAACTTCTTCCTTTTTCTCTTCTTTTTTGCTCTTCCCCTCCATTATTTTGGCAAAGGAGTTAATTCTTTGTTTGTTGTCTGAATTTTTAGTTGTAATTTCGATTAAAGTTTCTTATTATAATCTTTTTTCTTTTTTTTTTGGTTTCGACGAAAACGAATGTTCCTCTGGAAGTGGGACTACAATTATGATGGGTGAGGTTGTGAAAGAATATGATGGGACTGGAACTATGTTTATTATTATTATTATTATTATTGATATATAACTAAAAGTTAATTATCCAAAAACATAGTTTTCTCTTCTGGAATGTTTTAAAACAATAACATGTATGTCATCTTTGTTTTGTTAATTATTACCAATGATAAATGAATTTATATGAGTTTTTTATTCATCTTTTATGGTTATCTTTCATTGATATTAATTCTGCTTTTTAGTATAAATTTTGTTAGTTATAATTCAAAAAAAAATTCTAAGAGACTTAAATTTAATTATACTTATTTTTTTCAATATATTTGAATATTTTCTGAATCTTATTCGTATAGGATGAACATACAAAACAAGTGTCATATTCATTATTAAAAAATTTTTAATATTATCCGTATATTTTTGAAATCTTATTCGTATATGTTGAAAGTGCAAAACAAGTGTCATATTATTATTCAGCATTTTTTAATATTTTCCGAATATATTCTGAATCTTTTTCGTATAAATTGAACATGCGAAAAGGTGTCATATCATTATTCAACATTTTTTAATATTATCAGAATATTTTTTAAATATTATTTGTATATGTTGAAATTGCAAAAAGGTGTGATATCATTATATAACATTTTTTAATATCATCCAAGTATTTTCTGAATCTTATTCATATATGTTGAACATGCAAAACAGATGTCAAATTCATCATTCAACATTCTTGAATATTATCCGTATATTTTTGAAATTTTATTTGTATATGTGAAAATGCAAAACATGTGTTATATTTGTTATTCAGTTATATACATTTTTTTAATATTATCAATATATTTACGGAATATGATTCATATATATTGAAAA
>CATIWM010028542.1:0-42839 GCA_949671775.1 Mallotus repandus | reverse complement strand
ATAAAAATTTTTGGGTTCAATTTGAGAAATGAAGGCTAAATTAACAATAGACTTAAGTTGAGACCTAGTTGTTTCCCTTTTTGTAGTATCACTGATGATGAGGTCTTCAAGATGTGCTTTCTTGAATAGCCAATCCTTTGGAAGGTCATCCTTCAAGGTAGGCTGAGGCATATCCTCATCTTCTTTCTTGTTAGAATTTTCAATTTCCAAAGTGTGAGTGACCTTTTTTTTTTAATTTCTCTTTTGAGGATTCTGAGGGACATGGCAACTTTGCCGAATGGGACATTCGTTCCGTTTACGGGATAGGGATAAATGATTGGTCTCGGGGGGATATGAAATGCTTTATGTATGGAGTCACCACCTGATTTTTAGAAAACCAGGAAAAGATGAAAGGGACGACATTGGGTCACTCAACGAGTATCGTCCCTAGTAAAGATTCTGAGCCCGGGAGATCTCATATACTTTTTGACTATTTCTCATTATAATACTCAATATATGACTATCGCATCACCCTAGTTTCGGTAATGACAGTAGATATATATGCATTCACACAAGCACATTGATAATAATGGAAAGTATGAGAAATTTAGCGTAACTATTTATAAGGCCTTCCTAGTAAATACATTTAAAAAGGGAAAAGAAAGTTGCAAAAATGTAAATCTAGTCCTAATCTAGAAAACACCTGCAAGACAGAGGTTAACACAACTGTGTGCAATTCCATCATCCATCCACTCGGGCAGCATATAAGCACAATGAAGATGATTGATGCATCATAAATGATTAAACAAATGCACATAGTTACTGTTCTTGCAGGAATTATTATAAAACACTTCTAAATGATGAGATAACTAGTAAATGATGGTGATTACATCATCAGACCGCGATATCAAAGCTTTAGCTTAGAAAAGTAAGCTTTTGTGTTTATTAAATGCATATTGATGCAAAATGACAATTAATTATGAGCAAACAAAGCAGAGATTATTCAATCAACATGCAAATTGCTAGTCTCATCACACATATCACAATAATTTCTCAACTGCTGGCGGTGATAAAATGAAATGCAAGACAATAAAATAAATGTGCAAAAATGATTATTTGGTCCTCAGATTTGACTAAGCTTGTTTGGTATTTTTGAAGCTTTAGCTTCGCGGGATTTTCAAGCTTTCCACATCGAGAGGTTGAAAATGACGTGTAGAATGTAAATTTGTATACCTTTGAAGCGTGCTTTGACAAAGATGAGGGTGGGTTTGATGCAAAAGTGGTCAAAAAAATCATACGAAAAATGTAGAGAGCTAAAATTATATGAATTTAGACTATTGAGTCTTCAATTAGATAGTGTTTCAATGTATGTAGGCTCCCCCGGCTCTTGCTTTGTTAAAATGGGAGGTAGAGACCCCCATTTATAAGGAAATGTGTAAAAAAAAAATGTCATCACGCGTCCTAAGATGCATATGTAATCTTTTACATGTGTGCACGCATATCGGAGCATATGATCACACTAATTTACGCGTGATCATGCCCCTGGGATGCTTGATCACAGTCCTGGGGCACATGATCATACCCTCGACCGCGTGATCACGGGCTTGGGGTGCATGATCATGCGCTCTTACGCGTGTCATGTGGCTTTCCCGGGCTCCATTCGCACTATTTTAGGGGTGTTTTTAGACCTTATGGATGTGTTTTTAATGTTTGTTTTGTCAAAATTGGCTTCCATTTTCATGCGTGAGCAAAATGTGTTCGGGTGTGGTCATGCGCTATAAATTTGCTCACGCGCTACTTCTCAGGATTATGCGCACTATTCCGGGGTCACTTTTGGAAGTTTTTAGGGCTTTTAGACGTGTTTCTAATGTCCATTTTATGAAAATCAACTTTCAATTTTCATGAAGTTGAACTCCAATCTTACGAGATGAACACCGATCTGACGAGTTGCACGTTTTAAGCGACGGTTGCTCGAAATGAGCTACTAATCATTCAAATAATTCATAAAATCGGGGTATGCCTTAATATTTGGTAGCTGATTTTGTTCAATTCAGGCTTTTCAAACTCACGGCATGCTTTAGAGGCGGTACGAATGAACATACACTTGTCATATTCGGAAAGATATTTTCATCATTGGACCTTTTTTGGGGACAGTCAAAATTCAATGTATGACAGTTGCCCCCTGCTTTACGTGTGTTGTATAGTGCTATTGTACTGATGGCAATACACATAAAGCAAATGCAGAAATGCAAAAATAGTTTTGGGAAAAGGTACTTACCTGATGGTGTGTCGTTTGGTCTTTTGTCGTCAGGCCCATCATTTGTTGATGTTGTTTCATTTGGTTGACGAAGTCGTCGCTTGTTTGTGTGCTTTGTAATCTCCTGTTCTTTGATCTTCTATGAGCTTTGTTTGAGTCTTTTGAGCATTTTTCTTTTGTTTTCTTCTATTGTTGTTATGTTGCTTCGCGCAGTGCAAGAATTATGGACTTCCCTCATATTCCTGAGGATCTTGGTGAATTTGGCAGTGTGAACACTGCTTCTTTTTCTTTTGACGAGTTTATTTTAGAGGATGAAGCAGTTCTTGGACAGACTGGTGTAGGGACTTCTACTGCTAGAGCTATAGAGCCTACTGCGACCAGTGGTGGAGCCTATTCTCATCCACCTTGACTTTCTCAAGGAGATCCAGATCCCGCTATCTATAGCCTGGAGACTCATGCTTGGACTATTCATCATCGTCCGATTAGTTTCCTCACTTAGTTCTTGCTGTGATAGCTCGTCGTAGCTTTGCTTTCTTAGCTTTACTTATTCTAGCTCTAGCTGTTTGCTTTAGCACTTGCTACAATGCGTAGCTTTGGTTATAGCTCTCACTGTTTAATTTCAGCATTCGTTGTCTGTGTAGCTTTAACTGACATGTATTTTAGCTCTTATTGTATTGATGTAGTTTAGTTTTTGTCATTTGTTTAGCCCTTGCCATTGTTTAGCTCTGGCTATAATCTAGCTCTTGTTGTTTGATTTTAGCACTTGTTATAGCTTTAGCTGTTTGATTTTAGCATTTGCTGTAGCTCTAACTATCTGATTTTAGCACTTATTATAGCTTTAGCACTTGCTGTAGTTTAGCTTTTGCTGTAATTTAGCTCTTGCTGTTGTCTAGCTCTTGTTGTAGCTCTAGCTGTCTGATTTTAGCATTTGATGTAGCTCTAGTGCTTACTGTAGTTTAGCTCTTGCTGTAATTTAGCTTTTGCCGTTGTCTAGCTCTTGTTGTAGCTCTAGCTGTCATTTAGCTCTTGCTATTTGTGTAGCTCTAGTTATTTGATTATAGCACTTGTTGTTTATGTAGCTCCAGCTGTCTAATTTTAGCACTTGCTATTTGTGTAGCTCTAGTTGTTACGTATTCCTGCAAAAATGATGAAAAGAGTTATTTTAGTATCTGACGAATGTTATAATTGATTTACTTGTTGGTTATAGTCCTCTAGGGCTGTTATTCAGCTGCTTGGTAGCTTCAATAAGGTTAGCTTGTATTATCAGGGTCTTCCTCCATGTGTGAAGTAGATGGTTGCTGGGAAGGGCTTTGATGGCATTATTTCTGCTCTTATTTATTGCTCATTTGGATTGAGTTAGGCTATGATGTGCACTCTCATTGGGCGATGGATGGATACTACCCACACATTCCATATATCATTCAGGGAGATGACTATCACTCTGCTTGATTTTGTAGCCATTACCGGGCTGAGTTTTTCCTAGGAACCTATCCTTTTTAGCAATGAGGTACATAATTCTGTTATTGTAAGGAACAGATGGTTGAAGGATATGTTCTGTGTTACTGCTTCTATGAAGTCTGGCTGCTCCTCTTTGATCTGGTATATATAGCTTATAGAGAAGGTTAGGTTGGAGCATGACGCGGGTCGTGTTAACTCTGAACAGTTGGCTAGATTTTTTTTTCTACCTCTTGAGTGTCGTTATCTTTCCGAATGCCTCTGGCACTGGCTTTTTACAGCTGTTACCTGTCCTGAGGAATTTGAGGGATCTGCCAAAGTATAGTTGGGGCACAATCACTTTTGCTCATATGTATTCTGGCTTGGATGCAACTTGTAGAGGAGGCTAGCGGATTTGCAGCTGCTTGTTCGTGTTGGATGTGAGTGTGGTCTCTTGCTTTTTGATTATTTCGTCTTTGAATATTTTGATTCCTTTCTTCCTAACAGGTTTGGGCTTACTAGTTTGGGGTGCTTCCTCATCCTACTATTGAGCGCTTGCCTGAGGGTTGATTTCCATGTCTTCCATGGTGGATTAGGAAGACTTCTAGTTTGATTGAGAGTCCTGCAAAGGCGAGGGGTCTCTTGAGTAGAATGACCCACCGTCAAGTATGGTGCATTTTAACTTTACTTTGCTTATTCTTTGACAATCCTTTTGCTTATGTGTTTCTCTGGCAGATTTGTCCCTACTGGTGGAAGGGGCGTCAGGATTGGTCGATTGAGATGAGGGAGGCTTGGCGCCTGACACAGAGGAGGGTCTTGCTGCTCGGCCTTGTCGACAAGGTGTGGTCTTGGGTGAGTGGGTCTATCACTGGTGGGATGGACCATTCATAAGGAGAGTTCCTGTTGCTCCCCCTAGAGACATATTTTGGGGTCGAGGGCTTGTTAGAGAGGAGCTTGACGAAGCTGAGAGAGGGTATCCTTTTGAGGATTTCCTAGAGGGAGCTCATTTCTCTTATATGATGACTCTGGTACCACAATTGATTAATGTTATGGCCAGTAAATTTGTTCCTCCTCCACCTCCTCAGGCGGATCCTTCGCAGCCTTCGGGTTCTAAAGTTGGGACTTTGTGAACATCCCAAAATCGTTTCACTTCTAAGGTAGCATCTTCTGACCCAGTATGCTTCTGAGCTGTGTTTTCTCTATTTTCATTGTAAGCATGTGACAAACTTTATTAGTATTAAATGATAAATGACATGAGTTATGAGAATTTTATCTGCAAAATTCTAGACATCATCAAAGGAGATCAGATTTCTCTCATTTTGAAGAGGAGAGTAGTCCTAGGACCGAGGGGACGACACATGCCAATGGTGTGGGATCTAGTGGTACCGTTCTTAGTGATTTTATGAGTACGGCACCTCCAATGTTGTAAGGGCTGTCAGTTATAAGAGCAGGAGCTCATTTCTCTTTGCCTAGAGCGAGTACACCATTGTCTGATGTAGTGCCTACAGATGCCACTCATGTTAGTTTCTTGACTTTGTGAGGTTTTTCCCCTTTCCTTGCTTTGTTCATTATTTGATTTCTTTTGCTTTGTAGGTGCATGTTTCCATTGCTCAGTCTTGGTATACTGCTACGATCAATGTGCAGGAGTATTTTATGGAGTTCACTAGCGCACAAAGCGTACTGCCTTCTTCTTTTATTGATTTGTACATGTTTTATGCAAATGCATGTATTTTTATGAATGCATAAGATGTAATTCATGATGTTCATCCAATGCAAAGTGAGTACATCCTCGCTAGTCATGACTAGGAGGGGGAACGAGTGTCTTATCATGGACAGATTAATCAGCTGCATGTGCGACTTGCTACTTTTGAGATGGATGCAGAGGATGCGGAGCCCAGCTCGGATGACGAGGATGCTTAAGTGGATTCAGCTCTTTCTTTTGATAGCACCCATAGCTGATGTATTTATTTTTAGGAGGCTAGGTATATTCTTTTGGCTATGGTTTTTTGGTGTTGTATTATTTTCCCAAGGTTATAGACTCAGGGTGTTGTATTTGGGCGTCTGTCCTATATGTTATATTCTGTACTGATGGCTACTATTATTATACTATAGATTGACCGACTTGTATGTTCCTGATTGTGACATTTGGTCATGTGACTGTGACTCTTTTGTTTGATTATTCTGCTTCATCTACCTCTTTATTTTATTTTTCCCTTTTTTGCATTGGGCGTCTCTTTTTAGAGCTCTTTATGCCAATCTGGGTATTTTTTTCCCTCTTTTGCCTTGGGTGTCTCTTTTCAGAGCTCTTCGCACCTAGCTAGGCTTTTTTTGAGGTTCAACGATAGTGGCTGGCAATCTAGAGAAGAGATAATGAAACAGGTAAGAACTACAAAGCATGAAATGAAAATATGCAAATTGTACTTAGCATGCTTAATGGATTCAGATGATAATGATGTATTGCATTTTGTCAAATGTACTTACATGATTTGACAAGCATTCATATATTTATTGAAGACATTAAAGAAAAGCACAATTACATTTATGCAAATTTTGAATTGACAATACCCCTGTCCTTCGTCAACCTTTTCTGGTTTCTAACTAAGTATTTTCTCTCAGTTCTCTAACTTTTGCCTAGGCCGCCCTTTTAGATTTTTAACCTAGCAGGAAATCTCCTAATTTTTGCTTGAGCTACCTTTTTTCGATTTTCAACTCAGCGAGTTATTTTTTTTTATTTGCTCTAGACATAATACTTCTTCAAGTGGTCTGTGTTGGTAGGCTCAGAGAACTCATTTCCTTTAGAATCAATCAGCTTGACAACTCCTCTTTATAGCATAGTTTTGACTAGATATGGGCCTTCCCAGTTTGGCCTAAACTTGCCTCTAGGGTCTGAGATATTCTGTTTGGCTTGCTTTAGCACCCAGTCTCCTACTTTCACACTTTTGCGTTTAACTTTTTTGTTGAAGGCTCTAGCTAGTCAAGCTTGATATAATTATGTATGATACAGTGCTTTGAGTCTTTGACTATCTAAAGTAGTGAGGTTGTCATGCCTTTGCTGAGCCCATTGTGCTTCAGGTAGTTCAGATTCAATTGCTATTTGCAGTGATTTGATTTCCATTTCCACTAGGAGTACTGCTTGGGATTCGTATACTAGTGAGAAAGGAGTGGCCCCTGTTAAAGTTTTGATTGTTGTTCTATATCCCCACAATGCGTATGGTAGTCTATCTGCCTAATCACGGTAGGTCCGAGTCATCTTTAATAAGATCTTTTTGATGTTCTTGTTTACAACTTCGACCACCACGTTTGCTTGTGGACGGTAGGGTGAGGATTTGTGATGCTTCACCTTATAACTCCTTAGTAATTCCCTTACTTCCCCTTAGAACTGAACACTATTATCAGAAACTATATGATGGGGAATCCCATATCGGTAGAATAGGTTCTTTCTGATGAACTTTGCCACCTATTTTGCCCCCAATTTTGCGTATGATTATGCTTTGACCCACTTTGTGAAGTAGTCGATTGCTACTAGGATAAACCTATGTTCGTTCGAGGCTGTTGGGTAAATTTCTTCGATTATGTCTAACCCCCATGTTGAGAAGGGCCACAAAGAAGAGATAGAGTACAACTCTATTGGGGGAAGATGGCTAATGTTCCCGTGAATTTGGTACTTGTGGCGCCTTTTTACGAATTTGATATAGTCTTCCATCATCGTCATCCTGAAGAACCCTTATCTTATTAACTTCTTAGCTAGTATGGCGGCATTCATGTGCGGACCACAAACACCCTCGTGTACTTCTTCCATTGCTCTAATAGCTTTTGTCTGATCTAAACATCTGAGTTGTATCCTATCTGAAGTTCTTTTGTATAATACACCCTGGTGTGATGTGAATTTCGATGCCAGTTACCGGATGGCTGCCTTATCTTTTTCGACTGCCTTCTCAGGATAAATTCTCTTTATGAGGTATTGTTGTATATTGTAGAACCAGGGTTTGTTGTCTGCTTTCATTTTTGCTATTCTGAGGCATTTGTGGCTAGGTTGCTCTGATTTGAGTAGGATTAAGGGCTTCATGGGCCTTTTGGCCGGTCCTTCCCATACTGATGCTAGGGAAGTGAGTGCATCAAGCATTTGGTTGTGGTTTCTAGGGAGATGGATGAATTTGCATTTTTGAAAAGTTAAGGCAAGTTACTGCAGGTGGCTTAGATATGGCCTCAAGTGTTGTTCTTTCAATTCCCGTTCTTCTATTGTCTGATTGATTACTAATATGGAATCCCCAAATATTTCAACTTATGTCACTCTCAGAGCTATCAATGCTTCCATGCCAAGTGCACATGCTTCATATTCTGCCTCATTATTTGTAACCCTGAAAGCTAGCTTCTTAGCAATCGGTACCACTTCGGTTTTTAGTGTTAAGAGTATAATCCCGACTCCTGCTCTGAATTGATTGACTGCCCCATCAAAGTACATATGCCATCCCTATACCTCTATGGTCGTGCTGAGGTCATCTAGAAAGTCTAATTGAATTTCTTTTGAATATAAAATCGGGTTGAGGGCTAGGAATTTAGTGACTACTCTCCCTTTTACTGGCTTCTTAGTCAGATACCGCACATCAAATTCTGTGAGTAGAACGAGCCATTTGGCAAGTTTTCCCATTGGGGATGGAACTTCATAGAGATGCTTTATCGGATCCATTTTGGACACAACTTGGATCTTGTATGATTGAAAGTAGTGTCTGAGCTTCTTCATTACCCATACTATTGCTAGGCATATTTATTCGACTTGACTGTACTTTTCCTCATAAGGCAATATTTTCTTGCTCAGGTAGTAAACTACATGTTTTGCTTTCCCTTCCCCCTCTTAGGCTAGCATTACACCGATTGCATTCCCTTCAATGGCTAGGTAGAAGGTTAATGGTAACCTTTACTTGGGTGGTTTTAGAACTGGTGGATTAGCTAGGTAGTTTTTGATTTTGTTGAATGCTAACTGACACTGTTCATTCCATATGACTGGCTAATCTTTTCTGAGTAGCTTGAAAATGGGCTCGCAAACTGCTATTAACTTGGTGATGAACCTGCTTATAAACTGTAGCTTCCCTAGAAACCCTCTTATTTCTTTCATTATTTTTTGCACTGGCATTTCTCTGATTGCTTTTGCTTTATTTGGATCCACTTTGATCCAATTCTAGCTGACGATGTATCCCAGCATCTTGCCTGAAGTCACCCGAATATGCACTTTTTAGGATTAAGCCTAAGGCTGTACTTTTAATCCTTATGAGGAATTTCTCGAGAGTAGCTGGGTGCCTTTCTCTGGTTTCTAATTTAACCATCATGTCATATAGATACACCTTGACTTCTTTGCGTATCATGTCGTGAAACATAGTTGTTGCCATTCATTGGTAGGTTGCACCTGCATTTTTCAGGCCAAAAGGCATTACTCTGTAATAGTAAATACCTCATTCTGTTATGAAGGACATCTTTGCTTTGTCGATTATGGCCATCAGAATCTGATTGTATCCAAAGAATCCATCCATGAAGGAATACATCATGCAAGAGGCAGCGTTGTCTATTAGCACATCTATGTGAGGCAAAGGGAAGTCATCCTTTGGGCATGCTTTGTTGAGATCTCTGTAGTCAACACAAATTCTGACCCTTCCATCTTTCTTTAGCACTGGCATGACCATTTGCTAACCACTCTAGATAGTCTACCACCTTTAGGAACTTAGCCTCGATCTGCTTTTTGATGTCTTCTTTTACCAATTGGGCCCATTCTGGTCTGAGCCTTCTCAGCTTCTGCTTTACTGGTTTACACCCTTCTTTGGTGGGAATGTAGTGTTGAGCAATGTCTATGTTGATGCCGGGCATGTTTTCGTATGTCCAAGCAAATACTTTTGAATATTTTATTAATATTTTTTCAATTTCTCTCCTCTCTTCAAGGGTAACATCTTTTGAAATATGCAAAATGCGTGGTTCATTTTCTGTGCCAATGTTAAATGGTTCAATGTATATGGAATGAATGTCAAATATGCAAGTATTTTGATCAATGCAATGCACACTACCATCAGAAAGCAAAATTTGATTTCATTGCATTAACTTTAGCGTTAATTACATCATCAATTTCAAATAAAGGAAAAGTATAGAGATCATCTCTAGTGTTTTCAAACAGAATGTCATCAATTCTTGATTCGAGGATGGCAGTGACTTCTTCACAATTGAGGGTCTCAGTCTTGGATTCTAGTCTCAGATTCTTCATCAGCTCA
The DNA here is from genome assembly GCA_949671775.1 of Mallotus repandus. NCBI lineage: Eukaryota > Viridiplantae > Streptophyta > Magnoliopsida > Malpighiales > Euphorbiaceae > Mallotus > Mallotus repandus. The sequence goes on along the minus strand of CATIWM010028542.1, from coordinate 32,918 downwards.
TTAACATCAGTCTCAATGATATCTTCTATTAATGGGGGGCGCTTTCCTTTAGCAAAGTCAATAACATCTTTGAAGATTTCAAAGCCAGGTTTCTCAACCCCTTCCTTTTCCCACTTCTCGGACTGTCCCAAGTCGACTTTAGTTGAGCCTTCTAGAATAAAAGAGGTGGACTTCTTAGTTCCAGTGTCCTTCTCAGGATCATACCCAAGACCATATCTGCTGGTTTGTCCTTGGAAATTAGGGAATTCTATGACTCCAGTGTACCTTCCACCCAATCCAGTTTCGGGCAGGTATTGCATCTTTTTCATCATTGTAGCAACCTTTGGGTCGACCTAATCTTCATGGATTATAGAGATTTGGAAGCCTGGTGGCACTATGTTCAAGCAAGCGATGATGCTATTGGTTTCAGCCGGAATGGTGACAACTTTGTCTTTGAGTGGGAATTTGATCTTCTGGTGTACGGTGGAAGGTATGCCTCCCAATGGGTGGAACCAGGGCCTCCCTAATAGCAGGGTAAAAGTTGGAGGAATGTCTAGGACAGTGAACTCTACTACTGATTCGATATCCCCCACAGTGACTACTGCTTTGAAAGTCCCTATGACTGGCTTCTTAGAGTCATCATAGGCTCAGATAATCACGTTAGATTCCTCTAGATCTTCAACATTCATTTTGAATTTGTGTAATAGCCTTAGGGGGCAAACATTGATGGCAGATCCATCATCCACCATAATACATGAGGTCTTCTTATATTTGACTATTGCCTGTATGAACAGAGGATGATTATGGACCCTTCCTTCAGGGGGCAGATCTTCATTTGAGAAGGTGATTGCATTAGCAAGAGATTCATTAGAGAAGTTATCATCTCACAAGGCAAAGCATCGGTGGTGATCTTTGCAACATCAAGAGCCTTAATTAGAGCATTTTTATGCTTCTTAGAGGCCATGAACAAATCTCAAATAATGGCTTATGCCTGAGTTTTCTTAAGCTGCTGAAGAACCTGATCATCTTCTTCCTTGGTCGGAGCCACATCACTTGACATTTCTTTCCCCTTGGAGACATCCTTTTCCTTTTCAGGAGGCTGGTAGACTCTTCCACTGCAAGTTACGTGGTTAATTGAGGGTAGAGGCTTTTTGGCTATCTGCTTTTTGCTATGTGGTGTCTCTTGACTGGTTGCTTTTATATTATTGCCCTTGTTCCAGACAATGATCTCAGAGTCGTCATGTTCCTAGGTATTTGTGCCTTTTTTAACTTCTTCATCAAAGTCATACCAGATGTCAATTCCTATGACTTATAAGTTTAGAGACTGGACGTCCTGGTCATTTTTTCTTTTTCATCAAGCTCTTCTCCCCATCTTGAGGGCACTATATCCTCTAGAAGGACATGAGCTGTTGAAGGTGCACTGTACTTGACTTTGTAGTTGAATTTTCCAGATGGTTGGCCCAGTATATCCCATACTTCGGGTTTATTTTGCTCGACTTTGAGGCTTGTGTCTGATTCATACGAATAAGAGTAGTTAATTACTTCACCATTCATGGGAAATGCTACATCTCTAACTCTCCTTTGCATCATCAAGTGGGGACTAAATGCTCGGGGCATTGAAATAATTAACTACCGGAGTCAGAACAGTCAAGGATTAGGCTTAAGAGTTCATCTTCCTAGATCATTAAGAATTCTTTTTCTGCTTTGGCTTCTTATTCTTCAGGGGTTTCCTGGATGGCTTGGACTAATTATTTGTTAAAAGTTTCAGGTAAGCCAGATGAAATTATGTTGATTGTTGGTGGAGGCATGGCTCGGTAATTTGGAAGGGGCTTGGTTTTGACATTGGGTTTTCTTTTAGGATCATTGATCTTTCCTAAGTCAATGAGGTATTGGAGCCGAGCATTTGGTGGAAGTGGCAAAATAGGTTCTGGTCAATTTGTGGAGGCAAAGGATTTAGTAGTGGTTTTGGCTCTTGTGGTTGTGGGAGGTTCTTTTGCTAAAGTCTTTGGAAGACCTTGGATAGAGGGAGGTTGAAGTTGGAAAATCTTCTAGGTGGCTTATTGATGACATTGATAGATGGTGGGTTGAAAGTGTCTAGTTTAATTTGGTTTATCTCAGCGGTTTGGGTGAAGGTGTTTTGGGTGTTGGTTTGAGTGTTTCGACGGAAAGTGTTTCTGGGTTATTGGGTTTCCTCATCTTTAATTCTGATTCCAACTTGATGAAGTGCTCGAAAATCAGGGTAATGGGTAAAGATCATATGTTTTCTGAAATGGGGAAGTGATCCCTTGATTATCAACTCTATTTGCTCATCCTCCAGAGGATGGTTTCTCATATTGATAGCTTTGGCTCACCATCTTACAACATAGTCAGAGAAAGATTCACCAAACTTCTATTTTGTAGTTTCTAGATCTCTGTAAGTTATATCCAATTAAGTATTGTATTCATACTGCTTGGTGAATTTCTGAGTTAACAACAACCAGTCACTCTTGCTTTCATCCTCAAGGTCAAAGAACCATGCTCTTGGTCCCTCTTTTAGTGATATGAAAAAGAGTTGGACAATCTATGATTCTGTTAGCTTACTAGCAGCCATGAAGGTGGCGTATTGCCTTAAATGGACGGATCCCTAGTTCCATCAAATTGGGTAAAGTTTGGCAGTTTAAAATCATCAGGAAGTGGTTCATCTTTGAACAGAGCTAAATCAGTGAAGCTTTTGGACTCATGAGGCCCCTTGTCTTTGAAGGAAAATTCCAGCTGAGCCATCCTATTGGCTAGTAGTTTGACCTCTCCTACTAATTTAGGTTTGGTCAGGTCAACAATCTTAGCAACTTGTTGCTGTGGTGTTTTAAAGGCACGATAATACTCATCATCATCTTCAATCCATACAGGAGTATGAAGGACACCCTTTCCTCTGTCTGCTCACGGGTAGACAGATGCAACTGCTTCATTTATAGGTGTAGCAGTACAGTTTCCCTCTTAGGAGTTTTTGGTTTGAATATTAGTGGCTTTGATTTGGGCTTGGAGGATTTTTGCTATGGTGCCATTAGTAAGTAATTTCTGAATTCCCTCTTTCAGCTTATCCTCAAATTATTGACATGAAGTATCTTCTGAATCACCCATGTTGAGATCTTGTTTATTACACATTAGTGAGATAGAATAAACAAATGATGAATGATGCATGCATGGGATGGGCCAGCAAAAGAATACGATTAGCTTTTATGCATGATGTGCTCATGCATAGTCTTATTATGATGGATGCAGATTGCTGCAAAAAGACATGGTTAGTATATGTTGTTTATATGTATGTCAGGTATGCATGATTATGTAAGAGACTGTTAGCTTTTCCTACACAAGGAACAAACCAATCACAAGCAAGCTCTCGCTTCAAACCTTATCGCTCAGCGAGTTTATTGAATCTCTTTCCTAGGTGGGTCTTGACCTTATAGTCAGTAGGGGACTATGGTTCCACTCTCAGACTAGGTTGTTTCAATTTATAATGATGAGAATCAAGAGGTAAACTAAGGAACAATGCTTAAATGCACTCGAGGTAATCGTATAATGTCAATATGAGGACCAGTCATTGGGTCACAAATGGCATTTATAGTCCTTACACGCCCATATGTGTAGGGGCTATAGTCAACAAGAGGGGTCCAGTTTCATGTCCCCACATCAATATTTGATACGTTTACTGATAGGCATTAAAGCATCATTTGATAGTTTACAATTTGATTCTTTTTAATATAAATATCTACAATCTAGTCAAATTCCTGATCCATCTATTTAATATGATAAAGACAATTGGATGACGCTCGTAGGTTCCGTCATCGAAAGATGTCACTATTTGCCAGTTCTCACAAGCTATTCATACTGAGGTGAATGATTCTTATAATTCCTTACATATCAGGCTTATGCAAGGTAAACAAGGATCACACAGTCTAAGTGTGAGCAGTCTATGAGAATGGATATAATGATGTCAATTGATGATGAAAACTAAAAGTGTCATAGCATTTGTGAATGTCAGGTAAAACGGACATCATCAGGGCTAGCATGCAAAGCTTGGTGGGATCCTAGTGGAGATTTCCATTGGTTTATTTACATGGGCTGAGTCGAGGGTATAAGGCTAAGGGCTCCTTTAGCGAGAATTCCCCCCCAAGACTAGGGTTACGGACTTCGGTCAGTGAGCCTAACATTCTTTTTATAACTCGGGTCGCCCCCTTTAAACACTTAGGTCACAGATTCTAGTCAGATGAGTCCAATGAAACCACGAGTAAACGCTAAAGGTGAAAAATCCAAATCAATCACCCTATGACTCGTGTGGAACCATAGTAAATCACTTTCCGTCATTATCGACTGATAAGGACCAAGAGTGCACGTGTGATTGTGTAGTGCAAATGTAATGGTGAAGGGCTCCATATGATTGAGTATTAAGTAATGAGAAACAATCATTTTCGAATTGATCTCTCTAACCAAAGTCCCCAAAGGGGTCGCCACTGTGAGCGACCTTTTTTTTCAAATTTTTCTTTTGAGGATTCCGAGGGACATGGTAACTTTTCTGAATGGGACATCCGTTCCATTTATGGGACAGGGACAAATGATTGGTCTTGGGGGGATACGAGATGCTTTGTGTTTGGAGTCGCCACTTGGTTTTTAGAAAACTAATAAAAGGTGAAAGGGACGGCATTAGGTCACTCAACGAGTATCGTCCCCAGCAGAGATTCTGAGACTGGGAGATCTCATGTACTTTTTAACTATTTTTCATTATAATACTCAATATATGACTACTGCAGCACCCTAGTTTTGATAATGACAGTTGATATATATGCATTCACACAAGCATATTGATAATAATGGAAAGTATGAGAAATTTAGCGTAACTATTTATAAGGCCTTCCTAGTAAATACATTTAAAAAGGGAAAAGAAAGTTGCGGGAATGTAAATCTAGTCCTGATCTAGAAAACACCTGTAAGACAGAGGTTAACATAACTGTGTGCAATTCCATCAATTCATCCACTCGGACAACATATAAGCACAACGAAGATGATTGATGCATCATGAAAGATTAAACAGATGCACATAGTTCATGCTCTTACAGGAATTATTATAAAGCATTTCTAAATGATGAGATAAATAATAAATGATGATGATTGCATCATTGGACTGCGATATTGAAGCTTTAGCTTAAATAAGTAAACATTCATGTTTATTGAATGAATATTGATGTAAAATGACAGTTAATTATGAGCAAACAAAGCAAAGATTACTCAATCAGCATGCAAATTGCCAGTCTCATCACATAGATCACAACAATATCTCAACTGCTGGCGGTGATAAAATGAAATGCAGGACAATAAAATAAACATGCAAAAATGATTATACAGTCCTTAGATTTTACTGAGCTTGTTTGGTGTTTTTAAAGCTTTAGCTTTGTAGGATTTTCAAGTTTTCCTCTTCAAGAGGTTGAAAATGGCGTGTAGAATGTAAATTCGTATACCTTTGAAGCGTGCTTTGATAAAGATGAGGTGGGTTTGGTGTAAATGTGGTCTAAAAAATGCTACGAAAAATGTAGAAGGAGAGCTAAAATTATGTGAATTTAGACTCCTGAGTCTTCAATTCGATAGTGTTTCAGTGTATGTATGCTCTCTCCCCCAGCTCTTGCCTTGTCAAAATGGGAGGTATAGACCCCTATTTATAGGAAAATGTGTCAAAAAAATGTGATCACGCATCCCAAGATGTGTGTGTGCATGCTTTTAAGCGTGTGCACGTGTACTAGGGTGTCTGATTACGCTAATTTGCACATGATCATGCCCCTAGGATGGGTGATCATGGACCTGGGGCTCATGATCACATGCAAGGGCCCATGCATGATCATGCATTCTGGCGCGTGATCACTCGCTCGGCTGCATGATCACACGCTTTTGTGCGAGTCACACGGCCTTACCGGGCTCCGTTCGCACTATTTTAGGGGTGTTTTTCAAGGTTTTTGGACCTTCCAAATGTGTTTCTGATGTCTCTTTTGTAAAAATCGGCTTCCTTTTTCACACATGAGCGAAATGTGTTCAGGTGTGGTCACGCGCTATAAATTTGCTCACGCGCTACTTCTCGAGATTACGCGTACTATTCTGGGGTCACTTTTAAAAGTTTTTAGAACTTTCGGACGTGTTTTCGATGTTCATTTTGTGAAAATCATATTCCAATTTTCACGAAGTTGAACTCCAGTCTTATGAGATGAACATTGGTCTGATGAGTTGCACGTTTTGAGCGATGGTTGCTTGAAATGAACTACTAATCATTCTGATAATTCATAATTCATAAAATTAGGGTACAACTTACTGATTTGGTAGCCAGTTTTGTTCGGTTCGGGCTTTTCAGACTCACGACATGCTTCAGAGGCGGCACGAATGAACAGACACTTGTCATATTTGGAGAGATATTTTCATCATTGGACCTTTTTTGGGGACAATCAAAATTCGATGTATGATATAAAGGTTTGCTAGTTTTTTCTTCTTGAGTCTTCTCATCCACAAGTTCACCTATATCATCATCACCACTACAAAAATCCTTTCTTGGATCAAGAGGGTTAGACTCATCAAATACAACATGCATAGATTCTTCAACTACTAGAGTTCTCTCATTAAAGACTCTATATGCTTTGCTAGAGGTGGAATAGCCTAGGAAAATTCCTTCATTGACTTTTGAATCAAATTTTCTAAGATTATCCTTGGTGTTTAATATAAAGCACTTGCATCCAAATACTCTTAGATATATGATTTTGTATTTTCTATTATTCCAAAGCTCATAAGAAGTTTTATTTAAAATTGGTCTTTTGAAAACTCTATTTGAAATATAACAAGACGTGTTAACGGCTTCCGCCCAAAAGTATAATAGTAAGTTATACTCATGAAGAATTGTTCTAGCCATTTCCACTAGAGTTCGATTTTTCCTTTCAACTATCCCATTTTGTTAAGGAGTTCTAAGAGAAGAAAATGTATATGAAATACCATTTTCATTGTAAAAGATTTTAAAAAATTCATTTTCAAATTCGGTTCCATGATCACTTCTAATTGAATAAATACAAAAATCTTTTTCTTTTTGAATTGTAAAATTTTCAAAAGCCTTAAAAGCATCATTCTTATGAGCAAGAAAACACACCCAAGTAAATCTAGAGTAGTCATCAACCAATACATATGCGTAGTGCATTCCACCGAGACTAATAACTCTAGTTGGACCAAATAAATCCATATGTATAAGTTCAAGTGGCCTAGAGGTTGACACACCATTTTTAAGCTTAAAAAAAGAATTGGATTGTTTTTCCTTTTGACAAGCATTATAAGGTTTATCCTTAGTGAATTCAAGTTTTGGTAAACCAATCATAAGTTCATGCTTGCAAATATCATTCAATAGCTTAAAATTTGCATATCCTAACCTTCTATGCCATGTCCATGCGTCATGGGAAATAAACATCAAGCATTTAATATCTTTATTGTCAATTTTATTCAAATCAATAAAATAAACATTATCTACTCTTTCGCCACTAAAAATTACTTTGTCTTTATCAAAGCTACTAACAAAGCAATTCTTCGGATAGAAAGTGAGTTTATTTCCCATATCACATAATTGACTTATACTAAGCAAATTATGTTTAAGACCATCAACAAATAATACATGATATATAGATAAGGATTGAGGATTACCAATTTCTCCAATGCTAATAATCTTTTGCATTGTCTCCAAAAGTAAATTGCTCTCCATCCTTAGCATTAAGTTGGTTGAATTATTTTTTGTCTCCGGTCACTTGTCTTGAACATCCACCATTAAGATACCATTTACTTTTTGTTCTTGTGGACTTCAAGCACACCTACAAAACACAATTTACACATTCTTTTGAACCCAAACCTTAATTGGTCTAGGTTTGTAAGTCTTAAGATAATCTAAAGGAAGCAAGTTTAAGTGCAATCTTCTATAGAAGCACACATTCCTTGAGTGACCTTTGGTCATGCAATAAAAACTCTCAACATTGGCAAATTTATTTCTCCTAGGATGATATGCTTTTTGAGTGTGTGAAACATGCAATGCTTCCTATAACTCTTTTGAGTCATAGTGTGAGACATACATTGACAATGATAATTTGTATTTTGATATGTTTGTGCAACATGTTTATATGCATTGTGTTGTGCAGCATGTCTAGTGTACATATAAGCATGCTGGGGTTGTGGTGCTCTAGTTTGAGTCTCACCTCTGTGTGTCAATGAAGGTTGAGTCTTATGAGACTTTTCCTTATTATTTGACACATGATACCTTTTAGCTATGAAAGCTTAAGTCTCATTTTTGGAGGTAGAAGCCATGGAATCATGTGCTTTAACAAAATTAATGTGTGATGATGATGGAGTCATTCCATTTTTGTATCCAATTCCATGAGTATCTCCATGAAATTTTTGAGAGTCAAAAAGACTATATAGAGTTTCTTTTCCTCTTTTGAATTCAAAAATGGAATTCTTGACTTCTAAGACCTATTTAGAAATCTTTTGATTTTCATCATTTGCTTTCTTTAGTTGATCTTCCAAGGAACTAGATGATTTTAAATTACTAGCAAGTTTTTCATTAGTTTTAACAAGTATATCAAAAATCATTATTTACACTATCAAATTCCTTGGTTAAACTAGTTAACTTATGCTTATAATGCTTCTTCTTAAAAAGTAAGCTTTTGCATTTAGGCAAGAGTTTGCTCACAATAGAGCTCTCACCATCATCATATTCATAATCATCACAAGAAGAATTAGAAGTAGATGTTACCTCATTTTCATTTTTCAAGAGCCATGAAGCAAAGGTTGGCCACTTCTTATTGTTCCTCTTCCTTTTTGAATTTGGAGGAGTCATCCTAAGTAGCTTTGAAGGCCTTTTTTTCTCCTTTGCTCCCTTGTTCTTGAATTTAAGTTTGGGGCACTCACTTCGGATGTGACCCGGTTTCTTGCATTCATAGCAAGTAACTTCTTTAGTGTTCTTCTTGCTTTCCCTTTCATACTTCTTGTTGAAGTCTCTAGTTCTTAAAAAAAATTTCTTTCTCAAGAACTTCTTAAAGCTTCTTATGAGCATGGCGATATAACCATCTTGATCACTGGAATCTTTAAAATTTTCATCTTCACTTTCTTCTTATGAAGTCTTTAATGCTATGCTCTTTTTCTTTTCTTCCTTCTCTTCTTGCTCTTCACCTCTTTGCTTTATAATAATTTCATAGGCGAGAAGCTTTCTAATAAGCACGTCGGTTGAAAGAGTAGTAAGGTCTTGAGCTTCCTCAATTGAAGTAACTCAAGATTCTCAATCTTTCTTGGGTAGGATTCTTAGAATCTTATTGTTTACTTTTTCCTTGGTGAAATTTTTACCAAGTTTCTTGAGGGTGGTGATAAGAGCATTGAGATGATTCGTCATCTTCGTAATTGATTCTTAAGGCTTCATTTTGAAGAGCTCATACTCATACATGTGGAGTTGAACTTTTTTGCTTCTAACTTGCACATTACCTTCGTAGTGATTCTCCAAGGTTTCTAATATTTCCTTGGCCGAAATGCAATGTTGAAGCTTGCCACCTTCTTCTCTTAACATAGATGAGACTAAGGTGATCATAGCCTTTTTATTTTTGTGATTTTCTTCCTTTTGATCATTGTTCCATTGACTCCTTGTGATGGTAGTTTCTACACTATCAGTAGTAGCTTTAGGTGGTTCCCAACCCTTTAGGAAAATATCTCAGAGTTTGATGGAATCACAATCTGGATAGAGCTCCATTTTAAATTTCCAATGAGGATCTACTATAGGAATTTAGAATACAGAAAATAAAATTAATCAAAAGTATATGTATACATATTTGCGGAATTGGTGTCTTGACTCATAATGATAATCACCAGTTTAAAGTTCGATGCAGAGATTTCATCTTTAACATGTAAGATCAATAGAAAATAATAGAATAATTAGTATTATGAAAATAGAAGTCTAGATCTTCCTCTCTTATCCTTCTCGCACGTAGGTGGCTATTAATGGGACAAGCCAGAAAATCAGATTCTTAGGATCGAGAGGGGACCTTAGCCTATTTATATAGAATATCCTCTAGGTTTATCCCATTACTAACCCTAGTAGGATTAGGCCTACACTTATTGCCTTACCATACCAGCCCCTTAAGGTGCAAATAAGCCCATAACACAAATGACCACTTTAAACATAAATTAGGCTTCCCTACACTTTCTTTTAAACTATATTTATTCAGTTAGCTTTCACAAATCAAAATATCTCACAATTAATAGCAACCCAAAATATAATAAAATTTCTAACATTCTCCCACTTGGGCAACATAAATTATGAGTTTTTAATAATTTTGAAAACTTTTATAAAATAACTCCAAACTAAACAACAAACACAAATGTAGCCACAAATTTTGAAAACATATAGTTTAAGAAAAATGCACCTTATAATAATTCAATCCACATTAAATCATCTATATTGGATCATGCTTACAAGTGCAAAAGAAATCTATAAGCTTTGAAAAGCTAATTGTTTTCATAACCACAAATGGAAACCCCCACACAATTGTTTCCTAAACTCAAATGGAAACACTCATATAATGACCAAAGACCCTACTTAAGACTAAAGCATATACGTCTTAAGTTTTTTCTAGCTAAACACCATCACTTGTTTCCAGAAACATAAAAGAAATATTTGTAATGATCATTGGTCATGCTTAAGATGAAAACATAGATGTCTTAAGACTTTAATTACAATTTATAGCATACAATCACTCAATATATTTATAAAATAAAAATAAGATGTTGATCATCAAACTATATCATATTCACATATAAATATGCATCTCACATGCATATATATGATAATAGTAAACGAATATGGAAATTTACAAATAATAAACTCCCATTGATCATTGCATATGGAGATACTTAATGCATGTATTTAACCACAAACAACAAACTTCCACTAATTAAGTGAATTAAAGATTCATAAAATGTCCATATTTCTAACAAACATCATGTATTTATATAATTTGATTGGTGAATCAACAATCAGTGTTATTATGCTTTTATCTCATAACTCATCACCAATTAAATTCTTTAAAATAATCTTCATAGTGAGACATTTAAATACAATATGCTTGAAAATACCTCTTAATCTTTCAACTAAGATTAACACCAAATATGCCCATAAGTAAAATACGACATATAAATTTTAGAATAAACCCTTCTATAACGCCACAACTAGTAACAAGTGACATATTTAATCCATATATTATTAGATTTAAGTACGTATATATTTGATACTCCCACACAAAAGAAAAATAACTTCTCAAATCCCACATATGTATGCTTTAAATGATTTAATGTGCACACTCATTTAACTCAATATTAACAATTCTCATAAATATTTATCAACAATTTTTTTTCATAATATATATAAGTTGACTTTACTAAGCGTAAACATTATAACAGATACCCACACATTAAGTTTAATATCAACAAAACTCAAATACTAAAAGTGGATAAAATTTCTCTAAACCGTTAAAAATGAGAAATTAAACACCTCCATTTAGGGTTATTAAATAACCCAATCAAAACATAATTGAATAATTGTTTTATAAAGTGGATAAAAAAATATAAAATTATCTCTCACTAGTCAAAAAATATAAACACACCAACTTATATTTTTCTTTAAAAGAGTTAACTTTGCACTACACAATATTTCAATTCCATAAGTGCAACAATCCTCAACTTCATAAGGTTAATATTTGAAAATAACATAAACCATCTTAACACATTAATATGTAAGAATGATATATTTACATATGTCAATCAATCTATAAGTTAAAATAGACCATCAATAATAATAAATCACTACAAAATGTATGAGAATACTTTATTATTATAATCCCCAAATATAAAGTTTAGTCAATTCTCATACTCCTCTATAATCTAGAAAAGATTATTTTAACATATAACACAAACTCACAAGGAAAACAAGTACAATATTACTAATGAATAGTTTCCTTTCTAATTATGTGAACTATATGACACATTTTTCCTTACTATTAATTTCACAATAAATAATTCATTAACAACTATCAACTCATTATTCACAAGAATAGAAAGAACAAATAAACTCTCCAATAATATTAACACAAAATTTATTTTCACAAATTACACAACTTGTAATGGAGAGAAACTAGTACACATTTTTTTTATATATAAAGCTTCTTAGAAAAGGCATGCACCTTCTCTAAGATAATTTATTAAAGAGAAAAAATAACGTAAGAAAACAACCACATGGGCAATGGGAATAACAAAAGAGTTAACAAACTTTCTACTCATCACACACTAACCCCGAGCAAAACTAAAAAAAAAAGACAGTCATTGAGATGTTTGAGAACGAGACCTCATTTAACGCCTATTGCCGGTGAGAATTGGTTTAAATTTGCCATTCTTCTTTTCCTTCATGACCTGCCAATCATTATCTTTGTCAACCATATCTGCCTAGGACTATTTAAAAACCATCTCCATTTCACGCTGAGCCCTAAGTTGATTATCTGTGAATTGATTAGAGCTAGAAATTGCATCTGAATTCAAAGGCAGGTCCTTCCCAGCTGAGGAATCACCATATGGCTTACCATCACTATCATGAACTTCTTAAACCTTGCTAATCAAATTATCAGTGTCATCTTCAGTATCTGTTGCACCCTCTACTATTTGTGGTCTCACCACTGTACCCATTTCACCATCAATAACATTCTGAATAATTGGACCATTCGGTAGCAAAAAATTATCATCAGCATCATGCTGTATAATTGGATCATCATCCTGCTGCGAAATATTATCTTCATCTAGGCGTTGTCTTGATGGTCATTAAATGGTGGGTCCTTCATATTTCCATCTTGCATGGTCACAAGCATTCCATGCTTAGGGACATTGTTAATATCCAAAAGGACGTTGCCATCATTCATGGGAGAATGATTATCAATAATGGCATGCACTGTACCACTAGGTTGACCAATAGAGGCATCTTTCGGGCGCCATTATTTTTTTGGAGCCTTCGGTTGCTTATTTCTTATGTCATCCCTCCTGAAATTATTTTTAATCAGTTTGCAATCACCTAGGAGATGCCCAATATTTGAATATGAGGAACAAAAATTAGGGAGGTTCTCACAGAAAACATCGATAAAGAAGCTCTTCCTTGTTCTTTCAATCATCAACGAGTAATGAAGTTTATTTGAAAGATCAATTTCAACCAAGACTCGAGCATAATGCCTAAAAGCACCGTTAAGAGTGTTATTATCTATACGAAGAGGAGTTCCAATTCCTCTAGCAATGTTCGCAAGAATTAAATAATGCCAATATGCCCATGGCAACTCATAAAACCTTACCCAAATCTAAGTAGTGGTGGATTTCTGCTCAAAAGGGTTAAAATCCGGTAACCAATATTGTAAACGCATGATTCCAGGCTTAAAAGACATTGCACCACACCCCTAAACCCAATTTTTCTTATCTTCAGAAGTTAAATTTATTTGATAAAATCCCCTTCTTAATGAAATTAACTTCCAAGCCCTAGAAAGGCCCCAAACAGATGTCAATTTGTCTTTTAACTCAAATACCTTCCGTGGAGATTCACCCTTTAGCAATACCAATCTGCCTATCAAAGCATGCTTGCACAGAGCTAATCTCTGATCATATAAAACTTGATTAATTTTAATCGAAATAAAGCCACCTTTGTTAACCACTTCCGAAGTAGCTGGAGGAACAGAGTTAGAGACGACATTAGCACAGGATTTGCGAGGAATTGCTGGAGCTGCTGCCATTGAACACGAAGGAGATTTTGTGGGAATAGAGAACATGTCATGGTGACTGACGATATCCATGGTTAGAAATACCAAAATTATCAGTGTGAGGCTAGCAATTAGTCAGAGACACCAGATGAAGGAACCCGACGCCTAGGGTTTTCTCCCATGAAATTAAAAAAGCTATTATCCTACTTAAATTACTTTTAATCAACTAATATTCTTTGTACAACTTAGCATTCTCATATGCCAAATGTCTAATTTCATCAAGTTCATAGAGCTGCAGTAACCTTTTCTTCCTAGCTGCATTCATATCAAAATTTAAAGTTTTAATTGCCCAAAATGATTTATGCTCAAGCTCAACTGGCAAGTGGCATGCTTTCCCATATACCAAGCGATATGGAGAGATTTCTATTAGTGTTTTGAAAGCTATTCAATAAGCCCATAGAGTGTCATCTAGTTTTGCTGACCAATCCTTCCTTGATCATCCTACTATTTTTTCTAAAATTAGCTTCAGAGCCCTATTAGTAACCTCTGCTTGTCAATTAGTTTGAGGATGATACAGTATGGCAATCCTATGATGAACTCCATATCTTTTTAAAAGTGTTTCTAGTTATTTGTTGCAAAAATGTTAACCTCCATCACTAATCAAATCTCTAGGGACACCAAACCTTATAAAGATCTTTTTAAGAAATTTAACAACTACTCTAATGTCATTGGTTAGTGTCACTATTGCTTCTACCCATTTTAAGACATAGTCTACTTCAACAAGGATATAATGATTACCAAAAGAAGATCCTATAAAATCTATTCCCCAGACATCAAAGTGTTTTATTTCTTGAATGGTGGAGAGGAGCATCTCATCACATCTTATAATATTCCCTGTTCTTTAGCACTTGTCGCATTTTTGGACAAACTCTGTGGCATCATGAAATGTTGTGGTCAAATAAAATCCACTTCCAAAAACTCTTGATGTTATTCTAGATGCTCTATAATGGCCTCTAAAAGGAGAGCTGTGATAATGTGTTAGAATGGAAGTAATTTATGTACTTGGCACACATCTCCTTAGTAAGCCATTAACACATGCCTTATAAAGGATTGGATCATCCCATCTGTAGTGTTTGACCTAAAAAATGAATTACTTCTTCTGCATATACGTAAACTCTTATGGTACCACTCCACAAGCAAGATAGTTTGCAATGTCTGCATACCATGGAAGCTCTACATATTGTACCGCAAAAAGAAATTCATCAAGGAATTGATAATTGATTTCACTTTTATCAGGTGGTAGCTTATCATGTTGTTCCAATCTGGATAAATAATTTGTAACCACGTTTTCACTTCCTTTCTTTTCTTTTATTTGAAGATCAAATTCCTGCAGCAACAAAATTCAACATATAAGTCTTGGTTTAGCGTCTTTTTTAGCAAAAAGATATCTTAATGCTACATGGTCAGTGTAAACAACAATTTTGGATCCTAGTGTAAACAACAATTTTGGATCCTAACACATAAGATCAAAACTTTTCAAGGGCAAAAAACTACAACTAATAATTCTTTTTTAGTGGTGGTATAATTTAATTGAGCATCTAAAAGAGTCCTACTAGCATAATAGATAACATGATGTTTATTATCTTTTCTTTGTCCAAGAATAGCTCCTATTGCAACATTACTAGCATCACATATCAACTCAAAAGGGATTGACCAATCAGGTGGAGAGATGATTGGTGCTGAAATTAAAGCTTTTTTTAACTTGTTAAAAGTAATTAAACAAGATTCATTAAAATTAAAAGGCACATCTTTAATTAATAGATAAGTGAGAGGTTTAACAATCTGAGAGAAATCTTTTATAAATCATCAATAAAAACCAACGTGCCCCAAGAATCCTCGAATTCCCTTGACTGAAGTTAGTGGAGGTAGCTTATCAATAACTTAAATTTTAACTCTATCTACCTCTATACCAGCATGAGAGATGTTGTGACCTAAGACTATACCCTCATCCACCATAAAATGGCATTTCTCCCAATTCAAGACTAAATTAGTATCGTCACACCTTTTCAATACTTTATCAAGATTTAATAAGCATGATTGAAATAAATCTCCAAAAATAAAAAAAAATCATCCATGAAGATTTCCATAATGCTCTCTATTAAGCTCAAAAAAATATAAATCATGCATCTTTGGAAAGTGGCAGGGGCGTTACACAATCCAAATGGCATCCTCCTATATGCAAAATTGCCATAGGGACAGGTGAAGGTTATTTTCTCTTGATCTTTATGAGCTATGCATATTTGGTTATAACTTGAATACCTATCCAAAAATTAATAATATGCATAACCAGCTATCCTTTCTAGCATTTGATCTATAAAAAGGAAAGGGAAATTATCCTTTCAGGTGGCGTTATTAAGCTTACGGTAGTTAATACATACCCTCCAACCCCTCACTACCCTTGTAGAGATCATCTCACCTTCCTCATTTTCAACAACCATCATCCCTCCTTTCTTTGGAACACATTATATCAGACTAACCCATTCACTATCAGAGATGGGATAGATTATTCCGGCATCTAGCAACTTAACTATCTCCTTCTTAATGACTTTTTGCATATTTAGGTTAAGCCTTCGTTGTCTCTCTATAGTTGCTTTGCAGCCCTTCTCCATCCTTGTGCGATGCATTGCAAAAGAGGGATTGATACCCTTGATATCTAAAATTTTCCATCCCATGGCCTTCCATCTCTTTCTCATTACTCCACCAACTTGCTCTTATTGTGCCTTAGTAAGCTTGTTAGAGATGATAATGGGGAGTGTGTTTCCTTCTCCTAGAAAAGCATACCTCAAATGGCTTGGTAAAGGTTTTAGCTTAAGTTGAGGTTGTTTCTCTATAGGTGGAGGTGTTGGTGCATCACTTCAAATCAAGAGCTTAAGTTTAGATATAGTATCTCCATCCTTATCTTCAAGTTGCTCATCTTCAAAATATCTTTTTAACTTCATCTTCTCTTGCACTTCTCTCACGCAATCATCAATTACTTCCACTCTCATACATGATTCCTCTTCCCATAAAGGCTACTGCATCAACTTGGACATGGTAAACTCAAATTGCTCTTCTCCAACTCTCAAGGTGATCTTGCCTTCATGCACATCAATTAAAGCTTGTCCGATGTTAAGAAAAGGTCTTCCTAAGATTAATGGGTAGTGCTTGTCTTGCTCATAGTCCAAGATAACAAAATCTACAGGGAATATAAATTTTTCCACTCTCACAAAAACATCTTTACCCACTCCATAAGGTCTCTTGATTAGGTGATCAACTAGTTAAAGGGTAATGTTGGTGCTAATCATATCTCTAAGATTCAATTCCCTAAAAAGAGAAAGAGGCATAAAATTAATGCCAGCTCCTAAATCATATAAACATTTATGAAATTCTTCTGAATTAAGAGTGCAAGGAATTGTGAAAGTCCCTGGATCTTTTAGCTTGATTAGAATTTTTCTTGAAATGATGGAGCTACAAGTCTCTGTTAGAGGAACTGTGTCATTATCATTCTATTTCCTCTTGTTAGTGATACTGTCCTTGAGGAATTTTTGCATATTTTGGCATCTCATTCAAAGCTTCTAAGAAAGGTATCTTCAACTCTAAATTCCTAAAGGTTTCTATGATTTTAGCAAACTTTTGCTCATCATCATTCATTTTCCATTGCCTTAAAGGAAAAGGTAGCCTTGGAGCATACTTTGAATAGTATCTATAGCTTTTGGTTGCTCCATTTGTTTCCCCTTTGGCTCTTCAAGCTTTTTCTTTGGGATTTTAGCTTGCACATCTTCTACTTTCACCTCTTGTGGTTCCTTTTCAACATCAGCTCTCGATGGTATTTGTTGAGGTCCTTGAAGTTCTTTACCATTCCTCAAGGTAATGGCCTTAACTTGATCTGTTGGATTGACTTCCGTGTTGCTTGGAAGATGACCTTGAGCTTTAGTAGCAACCATGTTGGCTAGCTGACCAAGTTAAATTTCTATGTTGTGGATTGATGAAGATTGATGCTTGAACATTTGATCATATTTCTTACTTTGACTATTAATTTTTGTACTGATGGCTTCCATGAGTTTGTCAAAAAAATCTTTCATCTAAAGATTTGGGTTGAAAATCAGGTTGTGATGGAGGTTTAGTGAACTGATTAGGGAAGATTTGAGTGTTTGGGTTGTTGCTCCATTAGAAGTTTAGGTGGTTTCTCTATCCTTGGTTGCATATGTTTGAATAAGGGTTGTTATTTTGTTGTCTTGGTTGGAATTGGTTTCCTACAAAGCTACAATTTTCTAGAGTTCCATCCCCATACACATTTCCACTTCCAAAACCACATTCAAGTGTTATATGATCAAGCATATGACAATGTTCAAAAACCATAGCTGAAGAAGAGGTTGAGACAGCATTACCTCTTGAAGCAAAACTATCAATTTTCTTATTTAATGCAACTAGTTGTGCTTGAATTGATGTAACCTCATCAACTCTAAGTCTTCCTCCTTGTTTAGGAGGAAAATGTCTCTCTGAAGGCCATATGCAATTGTTATTGGCCATCTCCTCCAAAAGTTGAAAAGCACCATCAATGGTTTTTCTTATCAAAGATCCCCCCTGCAGCTGCATCAATTGTATCTCTTATCGACCTCATCACTCCATTATAGAAGGTTTGGATGAGAACATCTTTGGGAAGTCCATAGTGTGGAAAACTTCATTGCAATTCCTTGAATCTCTCCCATGCATCACACAAAGATTCATTCTCAAATTGCTGGAATGTAGTTATATCTTTAACAATCTTTCATGTTTTTGCGAGAGGAAAGTATTTTGTTAGAAATCCCTTGGCAAGTGAGTCCCAATTTGTGATAGATGCTTGAGGCTGAGAAATAAGCCATGCCTTGGCTCTATCTTTAAGTGTGAATGGAAAAAGCCCCAATCTAATAGAATTATCGGAGATCCCATTATACTTAAATGTGTCATAAATCTCTAAGAAATTTACTATGTGCATGTTTGGATCTTTCGAAGGCAAACCATAAAAATGAATAGTAGATTGAATCATTTACAATAGAGTAGGCTTGATTTCAAAACTATTAGCTTATACATTTGGTCTAGTGATACTTTGCCGAGCTCCTACTAAACCGGGCATAGCAAACTCAAGGAGAGTTCGCTATGCATCAGCTTGTTATTCTCCGTGTTGTGCAGCCATGTCTCTAGATGCACTCCTTGATCTCCTACGATTCTGCTTTTCCAATTGAGATCAATCCATAATGTAGAGCAATGGTTCTTTTCCCGAACGTCTAGTGTTATGCATACACAATCATAAGGGTACCTAAAAATAGAGTTGGCAAGTCAAGAACAGAGTTTAAAAACAAAAAATGCACTAATCCAAAATAATATTGATCAATTATGATATTAGGTCCATCAATCACCGGCAACGGTGCCAAAAAACTTATTGATTACCATAGGTGCACGGGTCGACAAGTGATATAATGATAAGTAAAGTGTCATCTTCACAGGGATTGAGGACTAATCACCTATTAATCTCTATTGTATATGTTTATAGCTATTGAAATGGATTGCTTAAAATAAAAGAACAGTGTAACAAACTATTTAAAGAATATGGGTAAGGCTTTTGTAATTCAGAATAATGAGAAGATAATTAATAATGAAAGCATGTTGTTGGGAATTTATACACCACATTATCATTAAGCCAAATACCATATTGGTTCAAGCTCTATTGCACACCTCAAGTTTCCAAAAATCAAATTAACATTCCCTCTCGAGCAAGTTCAATCTCACTAATAAGCATCAATCAAATCTCATCATCATCATACTGTAAGATTAAACCTAACTTGAAAGGCATTCAACAAACTTATGGAGGATTAGATCTATACAAGCTCTCTCAAGTCATTGAAAGATCTAACAAGTGTTTGTGGGTCTATTGAATCCACCAACTCTCATTGCATAAATTCAAATAAGGGATGCATCAGGCCTCAACACATCACTCAACAAGCTTAACAAATACTATATGCAATTTATGAGCAAAAACCAATATATTAAATGAACTTAAATCAAATGGGCTTCCAAAATCCCAACAACATTAAGAAACTTAGCCACTCATGGCTATTAAAACCATCATTCAATATTCAAATACACACAAGAGAGTATAACAAGAAAAGAGAAATAGAAATGTTATCCAAAAAGCTCTAAATCTTCAAATAGGTCTCTTCTCCTTCTTTTCTTCTCCTCTTGGTATGTTGATTCTTGTGCCTTCTTCTCCAAGAAGTGTCTCTTTGTGAAATGGAGAATGTGGTTTTTTTATACCCTAAGTAATTCGTGCCTTTGTCCTTTGTAGCCCTTCTAGAACATGTCCTCTCACCTCCCTTAGAATTTTCTCTTCCAGATATGCACACATTATCATGTTCTCTGCTAGAAATGCACTGCCCGTGATCACACATGAAGTCACGCTTGTGACATAAGGGCCACTCGTGAAAGGGTTGCGCTCACACACATTCCGCGCTTGCGATAGAAGGTTGGCTATCCAGGAACCCGCAATCATACATGAGGCCGCGCTTGCGTTAGGCTCGACATCACTTGGGGCTAGAGCTGGGCAGGTCTGCGATCATGCATGAGGCCGCGATCGTGATAGTTAACTATCTCTATTTTTCCTCTGCCCTATCTTCCTTTATTCTTTCACTTATTTCCTTCTCAAATCTCCTTCAAACTCCTTTCTCTAACGAAAATCATAGAAAATATAAAAGTATATGATTCTATGTGATTTTCTAATCTAAATGCTATATGAAATGTACAAATATATGCAAAATAAAGTCCTAAAGCTATGCATAATTTGACACTAACAAAAACTCAGAATATAGAGCAATCATGGAGAGGATCTTCGCAAAATATGTTAGCCATTGTTATCTCTCTTCTCTTTAATATATTTTAATTTATTACTTTTTAGTGCTCTTGTTCCTCATATTTCATTATTTAGCATGTATATATTGGTTCATAAGATGACTTTGCCATAATTGTCATGCTATAGATTAATTGTTTGCCTTTTTATTGTTTTATTTGCATTTTACTTATTTGCATGTTTATAATATGTTATCATGCATTATGCCATGTTTGTAATATGTTATCGTGCATTATGCCATGTTTGTATGATATTGCCATGACATATAGATTTATCATGTTTACACAATTTTCATGTTTACAATTCTATGCTATGTTTTTATGCTATATTTATATCATGTATGCCATGTTATGTACATTAGTTTTGGCATATGCCTTGGTCATGCATCATCTTATTATTATGTCATTTTGCCATGTTCATGCATCAATTTATCATGCTCTTTTATGCTTATATGTATATATTGTGTGTTCATTTGCATGTAGTAGTTGATGTATAATAGTACATAAATCTTGGAAGCACTGTATATAAAGTAAGGCTAGCAATGCTCAGCATTCGAGCAGCATAGAGATGCCTCAAACAAAAGAGCCTAATCCTACTGACATTAAAATCCGAACCCAATGCTTAATCCAATGGGTGAATGCAGTTCCAAGTAAGGGATCTGAGTTTGCCTAAGTCCCTAAAACAGACAATTTCTCGGGTGATACTGAGTGGAAACTCTCTTTTTCTCCTGCTTGAGTGGAGGGTTATAAGTGCATTTATGTCATCCCTAAGCTCTTTCAATACTCCCCTCACTAACCCTCTATTTTCTTGTAATAAGGAAAAATGATCTGTGATCCAAAGAGTGCCGAGTCAGTTCCGCTGGCGTCAACAACATAACCATGTGTTCCTTAACCTGATTTGCATAAAATTAGACACACTGTGCATACTTGAGTACACAACTGTGCCACAGTCATGTGTCGCTACTCTACACAATATAAAATCGCCTTTTAAGGACCAGTTTAACTTTTCTTTCAATTATTTTTCTAGGTTAGCTCGAGTTTCCTTCTCATTAACATTCTACCTTGTTTCTATTACAAAATGCTCTCAATTTTCTTCCTTTCTTTCAATCTCCATCAATCTCTAATCTCTCAATTTCTTCTTGCTTTTATCTTCAAAAGAAATTCATTTATTTTTCTAGTTTTATACTTTCAATTCAAAGTCACAATGGTTAGAATCAAGATAAGAGCTAGAAAGACCATTGTTCCTCCATTAAAGTGCTAAAGGCTAGGGGGTAGTTCACAAACCCACAAGCTGAGGCTAAGAATAAAGAGGCAAAACAATTCCCTCACTAAATTTTCTTTGCTAATGAACAATAATAAAAATGGTTTGAGGATTTTAGGCTTAGGAAGATCTAACCTAGTAGGCAACTTAGCTTATTAGCATTGGAAGCCTAGATTGTTAGCTGAGGTGAACACATATTTGAGAAGGGTTGGGTGGGAAGAATTTATGATTAAGACATACCCTAAGTACTTGATACCCACATATGAATTTATCTCTTCTTTCCATTTTGATGAATATACTAGAATATTTCTCATTTAGGTCAAGGAATGAGGGATTCCAATTGGGCTTGTTTAAGCTTAATGACGTCCTTAATTTTTGATTTTTCATTCAAGCTCAATGACGTCCAATTTGATACGGATGAATTTTGAAGAGAATTAACAAGGGAGAGAGGGCCTAAATACGAGGCTAGATTGGTGAAAGAAAGATGTATTTAATCACACACACTTAAGTACGTTTTGCAGTATGTTTAATTTTATTATTTTATCTAAAAATACATCTTTCACATATTCCATGAACGTAGGTCACATAGTTTTTTTTTTCATTTACTTAAAATATTTTATATATTAGTAATTAGACTCAATTTATATTACATTCTAAAATATATAAGATGTATAACTTCAATAATTTTTGTTGAAATTTTTTTAAATAATAACTCTTTTCTAAACTTTTCACTATTTCTTTATATATATTTAAAACTTTAATATTTCTAATCTCTTATTTCTACTCACATGCTTTTCATATCTCTTAATATCTTCGAATGAAAAATCAAAAATAAAAACTAATTGATAATTTTAATTTATTTTTTAATAAAAAATTAAAAATAAATTATATTTTATTTTTAATTGTTCTTTATTTTTTCAAGGTGAATACATAATTTAAATTTAATCAAATTGAAAAATTTTAAACGATCAAAATTCTAAAAATAATATTTTATGATTTATAGTTAAAAGTTATTTATATTCTCAATCTTTTGTTTTACTCGTATAATTTTTATATATCTTAATATTTATATATCCAAAATTAAAAATGAAAGCTTAAATTAAATATTTATTAAAACTACATTCGTAATTATTTAAGTATATGTGCACTGTTAGATAATAATTAAAAACTTGAATAATGCAACTTATTTTTAAAATTTTTAAATTTAAAAAATAATTGATCATTTTAATTTAAATTTATGCAAAAAATTTAAAAATTAATTATATTTTAATTTTTTGTTTTTATTTTCAAACTGAATACTAATTCCTAAAAAATAAAAATTTTATATTTAATTTTTCACTAATTAATGTCTTACATATTTTAAATTTGACAAATTAAACATAATTAGTCAATGTATAAAAGTTTTGGGGTGAATTAGTTTAAAAACAAGGTTTTGGGCTGAAGAGAATTGTTTTGAAAAGCTAATTTGGGCTAATTGACTATCACATCCAAGTTCAAGGTGCAAATATTATTTTAACTAATTCTAATTACGAACTTAGAATTAGAATTGATCAAGCATTAAATGAGAATCAAGCATTGATCAACATCAGGGACAAGGGATGCTCATCCTCTTCACGCACTTGACACATTGAATCACAAGGGCATGGTCAAGCTAAAGATCTAAATGCTTAAGTATTCGTGTTCATTTTTTATTTTTCCTTTCATTTGATATTTGCTTTTTATTTATCTTTTGATTGTATGCACTTACATGCAAGTGTGTTAGAAGCTACTGTGAGAATTTTGGCATTTTATTGGATGCAGGGCAAAATCTACGATCGCTCAATCAACTTTCTGGGTAGAGATGCAATCGCATATCAGAACGGGATCGCAAATTTCTTGTCAGTTTAGCCTTAGCGCCTGTTCTGTGCTTGTGGAAATTCAGTGATCGTGAATGATAGAATTTTCAAGTTTAAATCTTTCCATTACGATCGCGTGTTATCTGTGGTCATGTATCCTTATGCTTTAAGTACAAAAATGTTATGTTACGATCGTGTATTAACCCTAATCTGCACTAAAATTAGTCACCACCTATTTCCCTCCTTTTTTTCATTTTCAAAACCCATAATCTCCATGATTTGTGTGATCTGCCCAACCACCCAAAAATTCACTATTCCATTCAAAATCCTCTCTAAATTTTCCTTACTTACTCTCTCCTTTTTCCTTATTTTAACTCTACCTCATTACCATTTTTCCCCAAATTATAAAAAAACCCTTTTTCCCCAAATCCAATAGCTTCTCCAAAAACAAAGTAGACATCATCTCCTTCCAATCTCATCATCATTGTGAGTCCAAAAGAAGGCGAAAGTAACAGTGACAAAAAATCCCCAAAAAAAGGCAAAATCAATTTGGCGAAGAAGTATGGCGCCCCCTTTTACATTCGCACACTAGAAGAAAGAGATAATTATCTTTCTCTTTCTCAAAGGAATTTTGTAATTCCTAAATGTTTAGATATGGGAAAGTTAGAAGGGGTTAAACTAAAGGATAAGGTGCTAACGCTTTGTGATAGATTAGGATGGAGAAAATTTGTGTGATTGACATATTCTGCGTATAAAGAGTTAACATTAGAGTTTTATATAACTCTAAAACTCTCTTATCAAGGCCACAAAAAATTCAAATGTAGGCTTAATGGGAAACCAATTACCGTTGATTATGACACCATGTTTGCTGTGTTTGGTTTCCCAAAAAGAGGAATATGTGAGCATCTAATCAAATACAAGTCGAGGGATTTTTGGAGAGAAATCACCTCACCGAAAGAAGTTTGGGATGTTTGTGGCTCTCTGAATGGGTTGATTCGAGATCATAGCTATGTTATTATTGTGTATGCACACATCCACAAAAGCAACAAAGTCTTAAGGCAAGAGCTGCTGCTATTATGGTGTATGCACACATCCACAAAAGTCTCCACAACATACTTCGTTTTGCAGACATTATGGCCTATGGCTAGAGCTCCAAAGGCATCGATCTTGATGGGCCACATTTGAAATGCCTTTTTACCCACAGGAAAAACTAAGTTGGCTCTTACTTATAAGAGCTTAAATTCTTTCATCTAATTTAGAGCTATGGGACCCACCACAAGAAAGTGTTTCCACCTAAGGCATTCAACATCAAAAAGAAAGAATCTGCCTTAAATTGACTAAGGTGAGGAAGAAGAATCTGAAAAAGAAGAAGAGGAGGAGCAAGAGCCACTTCCTTAGTTGTCTGCTCCAGCTCATGTGGATATGACCTAAGTCTTGGAGAAGAGTCCAAATTTGACAAGCTTGAGAAGATGGTGGACAAAAAGTACTATAAAGTCAATGATCATTTTATCGACATCGAGAGCGAGCTTTCATACCACCATTTCGAGCTCCAAGAGTATTTCAAGGCTACAGGTTATACCAGTCTTCCCTCACCATCTCTTCAAAAGCCAGCACCCCCATCTCCAGAATCACCTCCGGACTCTCCTCCATAAGGGGAGTAATCTCTTTTCCCTTGTTTTAAATTTTATTTTTAGTTTTAGTTTTTTTTTCTTCTTACATACTTTACATTTTTATATTTTTTCTTGTAAAGTTTATATTTTTGTTTTGGGTTGTGTTTGTGCATTATATATACTATTTATGTTTTGCATTTAGGTCTTCACACACATTGAGGACAATGTACGATTCAAGTGTGGGGGGGGGGGGGGGGGGAGGAGGGAAATCATTTTGCATCTTTTTCATTTTTAGTATATTTAGTGTATATTTTAGGTATATCATGCATTGCATTTTGCATTTATGTAATTTGACCCAAATTTTTGAAATTTTTGATACTTAACATTTGAATTTTTGCATGATTATCTTGGTGATGAATTTAGTGTATGTTTTGTGGTTTTGTTTAATATATATGATTAATCTCCTTTTAATGGTTTGTTTAGTTTCTTTTAAATTTTGTTAACATTTTGAGTTGAGAATTTTTTAACTTTTAATCAACTTAATGCATGTTGTTACTTGCTTGAGAATGAGTTTGAATTTATTGTTTTGGGATTTAGTATTGTGAATGAATTAAACTCCTTTTTAGGGTCGTTTAGTTGTATGTGAAAGGAATTGTAAAGATACTCTAGTGCTTTTATAAATAAAAAAAGAGATAATTAAGTGCTTAGGAACTTTAATTCCCATCTACTCCAATGCTGTTTCACAAGAGTATGAGTATTCAAGGAACCCTCTCGAGGTGTTCACGTTGAGTAGTTCAAGAAAGGTAGGAACTACTGAGAGGGGGAAGAAAAAGCACAAAGTAAAAAAAAAGAAAATAAAAGGTTAAGAGTTGATTTTCATATACCAAATTAGAACTACCTTAAATTGGAGTCTTTTTTATTCATGTATGCTTTTCCTAAGATTTTGATTCATTTTTGTGTGATTGTGAGTAGGCAACATGCTTTCCACTTGGTAATTACTTTTCTCGACTTGATTGATTAACCTTGTTTTGAGATGTGTAAACTAACTATTAAGAGGGGATTGTGATGTATGCTTGATAAAATTTGAAATATACAGCTTGTTCATTGCTTTGATATTGTGTATTCTTAAGTTTGCCTGAGGACGAGTAAACATTCAAGTGTAGGGGTATTTGTTGGTGTCAAATTGTGGTTTTTAGGACTCTAAGTTACACACATTTATAAATTTTAAATAACATTTATTATAGAAAAGCATATACAAATAGATACTTTTGAATTTTCTTTATTTTTTTTTGGGAAAAGAGGTTTAGAGGTGATCAAGTGAAGATAAGAAAGAAAAGAGAATGAAAAAGGCATAGTAGTAGCTGAGCAGTGTTCTGCCATGATCGTGGCTGAATGTGTGATCACGGATATGCCCAGAAGCTAGCCCTAAAGTGATATCGAGTTGTTTATGAGCACAGAGCATACGCGATCGTGGTTTTCTACAGCCATTTGCTTCTATTATGGCCTATGCGCGATTGTGACCCTTTCACCAAGATGCCTCTGTTGCAAGTGCGGCTAATGCGCAATTGCAACCTTTGCCTAAGAGCCCTTCATATACGAGCGTGGATCTTGCATGATCGTGGCTTGAACGTTTCCAGCATAGAATATGCTGAGGTGAACTGATTCAAAGAAAAATCTAAAGGGAGGTGAAAGGACATGTTCTAGAAGAGGCTAAAAATGATAAAAGGCCATGAATTTCTTAGGCAATACACAACATTCTACACACTCTCTTACTCGTTCACAAGGAAGGATACACAACACAAGCAAAGGGGGATAGAAGAAGAAAAGAAGAGAAAAAGAAGCTGAAAGAGATAGACCCATTTGAAGATTCAAGCTCCTTTAGATAACAATTCTTTATTCCTTTTCTAATTCTTACTCTTGTTTGTATTTGAATATTGAATGATGGTTTATTTAGGCATGAGTGGCTAAGTTTGATATTGCTGTTGGAATTTTGGAAACCCATTTGATTTGAGTTCATTTAATATATTAGTTCTTGTTTATAAATTGCATATTATGTTTGTTGAGCTTTATTGAGTGATGTATTGTGGCCAAATGCATCCTTTGTTTGAATCTATGCATTGAGAGATGATGGATTCAATAGACCTACAAATAATTGTTAGATCTATCAATGACTTGAGAAAGGTTGTTTAGATTTAATCCTCTTTATGTTAACCGAATGCCTTGTAAGTTAGATTTGATCTTATTGTATAATGATGATGAGAGTTATGTCATATTATGATATTTAAGTGATGCTTGTTTATGAGATTATCATTGCTTAAGAGAGATTGTTAATCAATTTATGAAAGCTTGAGGTGTGCAATAAAACTTGGACTAATCTATTATTTGGCTTAACGATAATGTGGTGTACCATTTCCCCAACAACATGCTTTTCCCATTGATTATCTTTTATTATTTTGATTGCAATAGCCTTAATTACATCCTTTAGTAAGTTTGTTAATTTAGTTATTTTACTTGCCTCAAACAAACTAATTATATTAGCTCTAAACAAGTACAATTGAGATTAATAGGTGTTTAATCCTCAATCTCTATGGAAAACGATACTCAACTGACTACTATATTACTTGACGACCCATGCACTTGCGGTAAGCGTACAAGTTTTTGGCGCTGTTGTCAGGGATTGATGGAGCTAACATCATAATTAATCAATATTGTTTTAGATTAGAGTATTTGCTATTTTAGTATTCTGTTCTTAACTTGTGATTTTTGTTTTTAGGTACTTTGGTGTTGTGTATGCACAATACTAGACGTACAAGATGAGAACCTTTACTCTTTGTTTCAAACTTGTCAAGGCTTGAAAAAGAGAATCAAAGGAAATCAAAGAATACATCAAGTAATATGGCTGCACAAGAAGGACAACAAGTTCATGCAGAGCGAACTCTTCTCGAGTTCGCTATTCCAAGTTTATAAGGAGCTAGACAGAGCATTACAAGGCCAAATGTCCAAGCAAACAATTTTGAAATAAAACCAGCACTCCTGCAAATGATCCAATCAACTATTCAGTTCCACAAATTACCTTCGGAGGATCCAAATATGCTCATAGCCAATTTCTTGGAGATATGTGACACATTCAAGTACAACAGAGTCTCCGATGATGTTATTTAATTGAGGCTTTTCCTATTCACTCTCAAAGATAGAGCCAAAGCATGGCTAAATTCTCAACCTCCAGCCTCAATCACCACTTAGGATCTTCTAGCCAACGGATTTCTTGCAAAATACTTTCCTCCCGCAAAGGCGACAAAGATCATCGAAGACATTACCACTTTTTAGCAATATGAGACTGAATCTTTGTGTGATGCATAAGAAAGATTCAAAGAATTGAAATGAATTTTTCCACACCATGGCCTTCCCAAGGATGTTCTTATCTAAACTTTATATAATGGTGTGATGAGGTCTACAAGAGACACCATTGATGCAGCTATAGGGGGATCTTTAATAAGGAAGACTATTGATGGTGTTTTGAACTCTTGGAGGAAATGGCCAACAATAATTGCTTATGGCCTTCGGAGAGATATATGGCTCCTAAACAAGGAGGAAAACTTAGAGTTGATGATGTTACTTCCATTCAAGCACAACTCAATGCACTAAATAAGAAAATTGGTAATTTAGCTATGAGAGGTAATGCTTTCCCGACCTCCTCTTCAACTATGTTCTGTGAACATTGTCATGTGCTTGACCATTTAACTCTAGAATATGCTCTAGAAGTGCAAATGTGTATGGAGATGGGACTTTAGAGAATTGTAGCTTTGTTGGAAACTAATACCAACCAAGGCAACCAAATAACAATCCATACTCAAACACTTACAACCAAGGATGGAGAAAACACCGAAACTTCTTATGGAGCAACAACCAAAACACTCAAGGCTTCTCAAATAAGTTCTCTAAACCAATGCCACCATCTAGATTCAAATCTAAGTTAATTGATGAGAAATTTGTAGCTATGGAGACTAAGCTAGATAAGTTCTTTAATGCTATCACCTCCAAATTGACTAGCCAAAATGAGAAGTATAACCAAATTCTTAAGAACCATTCTTTATCAATTCATAACATAGAAGTTCAACTTGGTCAGCTAGCAAATGTAGTTGCTATAAGAGCTCAAGGTCATCTTCCAAGCAACACGGAAGTCAATCCGAAGGAGTAAGTCCAGGTTATTACCTTCATAAGTGGTAAAGAGCTTCAAGGCCCTTAAAACACACCACTAAGGGCTGATGATGACAAAGAGAATCAAGAACTAAAAATTGAAGATACACAAGCTAAAATTTAAGAAAATAAGCTTGAAGAATCAAACGCAAAGCAAGTGGAGCAGCCACCAATCATTAACATATCAAAATATGCTCCAAGGCTACCCTTTCCTTTAAGGCAAAGGAAGATGAATAATGATGAGTAAAGGTTTACCAAATTCATAGAATTCTTCAAGGAGCTAAAAATACCTCTCTCAAAAGATTTAAATGGGATGCCAAAGTATGCAAAGTTCCTTAAAGGCATTACCTCTAACAAGCGGAAATGCAATAATAATGAGACGGTGCCTCTAACAGAGACTTGTAGCTCCATGATTTTAAGAAAGATTCCAGTTAAGTTCAAAGATCCAGGGATTTTTACAATTCCTTGCACTCTTGATTTTAAAGAATTTCCTAAATGCTTGTGTGATTTAGGAGCTAGCATTAATCTTATGCCTCTTTCTCTTTTCAGAGAATTGAATCTTGAAGAAGTGATCAATACCAACATAACTCTTTAACTTGCTGATCATTCAATTAAAAAGCCATATGGAGTGGTTGAAAATGTGCTTGCGAGAGTTAACAAGTTCGTATTTTCTGTGGATTTTATGATTTTAGACTATGAACAAGATAAGCATTTCCCTTTGATCCTAGAGAGACCTTTTCTAAACATTGGAAGGGTTGTGATTGATGAATATAAAGGAAAGATCACTCTGAAAGTAGGAGAAGAGAAAGTGGACTTTGTGATGAATAAGCTTATCAAAGATATGAAGATTAATGATCATAATGAAGAAGGAAAGATTGTGCACAAGGAAATCAAGGAAGAAACATTAAAGAAGCAGTAGCATAACTCAATTCAAAATCCTTCACCTTCTCAAGTTGGGAATAGGGTGAAGAAAGCTAAATCAAAAGTGAATTTGAAGAGGAAGGCTAAGTAAGTGATTAAGATGGTGTACATCCTTAAGAAGTATGCTTCTTCAAAAGGCAAAATGAATCTTGCCTCAACAAATTATGGAAGGGATGAGTATCAAGCATTGATCAATATTAAGGATGAGGGATGTTCATCCTCCTCACTCACTTGACACATTGAATCATAAGGGCATGGTCAAGCTAAAGACCTAAAATTAGCATGTTTTTATTTTTATTTGTCCTTGTTGTTTGCTTAAGTATTTGTGTTTATTTTTTATTTTTTCTTTCATTTTGATGTTTGCTTTTTATTTATCTTTTGATTATATGTGCTTACATGCAAGTGCTTTAGAAGCTAATATGAGAATTTTGGCATTTTATTGGATGCAGGCCAAAATTTGTGATAGCTGCAATACACGCGATTGCTCAATCAGCTTTTTAGGTAGAGATGCGATCACAAATCAGTTTAGCCTTAGTGCCTATTCTGCGCTCGCGAAAATTCAGTGATCGTGAATAATAGAATTTTGAAGTTTAAATCTTTCTGTTGTGATCGCACATTATCCATAATCGTGTATCCTCATGCTTAAAGTACTCAAAGTGTTCTGTTGCGATCATGTAAAACCCACGATCGTGTATTAACCTTAATATGCACTAAAATCAGCCGCCGCCCACTCCCCTCCTTTATTTCATTTTCAAAACCCACGATCTCCACTATTTGCATGACCACCCAACCACCAAAAAATCCACTATTCCATTCAAAATCCTCTCCAAATTTTCCTCACTTACTCTCTCCTTTTTCCTTATTTTAACTCTACCTCATTACCATTTTTCCCCAAATCATTAAAAAGCCCTTTTTCCCCAAACCCCATAGCTTCTCCAAAAACAGAGCAGACATCATCTCCTTTTAATGTCATTATCATCGCGAGCCAAGAAGAAGGTGAAGGTAGCATTGACAAAAACTCCTCAAAGAGAAGGTGAAATCAATTTGGTAGAGAAGTATGGTGCATCATTTCAAATTCACACACTAGAAGAAGGAGATAAGTATCTTTTTCTTTCTCAAAGGAATTTTGTAATTCTTAAATATTTAGATATGGGAACACTATAAGGGTTTAAACTAAAGGATAAGGTGCTAGCACTTTATGATAAATTAGGATGGAGAAAAGTTATGGGATGGACACATTCTATGTACAAAGAGTTAACACTAGATTTTTACACAACTCTGAAACTCTCTAATCAAGGCCATGGGAAATTTGAATGTATGCTTAATGGGAAACCATTACCATTGATTATGACACCATGTTTGTTGTTTTTGGGTTCCCAAAAAGAGGAATCTGTGAGCCTCTAATCAAATATAAGTCGAAGGATTTTTGGAGAGAAATCGCCTCAATGGAAGAAGTTTGGGATGTTCATGGCTCTCTGGATGGGTTGATCTGAGATCATAGCTATGTTATTTTGTACAAATTCATATGCCTTTCTATTTTTAGGAAGATGGAAAGCAAAAAAAGTCTCGAGGCAAGAGTTGTTGTTATTATGGCGTATGCACACATCCACAAAAGTCTCCACCACATACTTCGTTTTGTAGATATTGTGGCATGTGGCTAGAGCTCCAAAGGCATCAATCTTAATAGGCCACATTGTGATAGGTTTGGCTTTACACTTTCAAGTTTTTAACCCTCTTATTACTGAAATGTCTTCTTACATGTAGGATAGACTGAGTTGGCTATTGCTTATAAGAGCTGAAATTCTTTCATCGAATTTGGAGCTACGGGACCCCACAACAAGGAAGTGTTTCCACCTGAGGCACTCAGCATCAAAAAGAAAGAATCTGCCTCAAATTGACCAAAGTGAGGAAGAAGAATCTGAAGAAGAAGAAGGAGAGGAGTTAAAGCCACTTCCTCAGCTGCCTACTCTAGCTCATGTGGATATAACCCAAGTCTTGGAGAAGCTAGACCTTTTCAGGGCCACCATGGAGTCTATATTTGACAAGCTTGAGAAGACAGTGAACAAAAAGTACTATAAAGTCAACGATCGCCTTATTGACATCGAGAGCGAGGTTTCCTACCACCATTTCAAGCTCCAAGAGTATTTCAAGGCTAAGGGTTATACCAGTATTCCCTCACCATCTCCTCAAAATCCAGCACCCCCATCTCTAGAATCACCTCCGGACTCTCCTCCACAAGGGGAGTAACCTCTTTTCTCTAGTTTTTAATTTTAATTTTTAGTTTATTTTTAGTTTTAATTTTTTTTCTTTTTACATACTTTACATGTTTATATTTTTGCTTGTGAAGTTTATATTTTTATTTTGGGTTGTGTTTGTGCATTGTATATACTATTTA
>CATIWM010028540.1:0-12239 GCA_949671775.1 Mallotus repandus | reverse complement strand
AAACACATAAAAGAAATATAAATTTTAAAACTAACAATATTAACTTAATTAAAACAAAAAAACTAATTAAATAACAAAATAAAAAACATAAATAATAATGCAAAACACACATCAACAAATACCCCCACACTTGAACTTTGTCCTCAAGTAAAACATATGAGAACATCTATCACAATCACAAATGTAGGACATTGATAAACTTTAACTTATCTATCCTTCATAATCTTAAGTTAATACAAAACTTAAATTGACAACTCAAGGTTGAAGACAAAAAATTTACCAAGTGAAAAGCAAACTTTACTGTTGAAATATCAAAAGTTTATTAGCTAACACCTAAGAAAAATGGAAGCAAGTAGTTAACCTAACATGCAAGAGATAGTAAATTTTTTATATATAAGCGAGTTCATTTTATGCACTATCTCACTTCTCTTTTTTTGTTTTTTTATTCTCTAACCAATCTTACCAATCTTAATAATCCCCCGCAGTTCCCGCACTACTAAACATGGATACTGCCAAGTGGGTCCTTTGTATACTCGTACTCTATTTACAGCATTGAAGTATATGTAGATCTTATGAAGATTTAAATTTAAATATTGGCTCCTTGTTTAGAAGAGAGAAATTTATTATTATTTTATAATTTATATCTTTAATGCTACCATCTCATATGCTAGACCTAAGAATCAACTATAACTAAAAATTAAGTACCACTTACATACATTTTTCTTAGATATCAACATATAAAATTCAATCATTCAAAAGCAAGTAAGCATTAAGTTTATTAAAGATTCAAAAGCAAGTAAGAATTAAGCTTATTAAAGATTCAAAAGTCCTTAACCATAATTTATCAAGCTAGCTTACAAGTCAAAAATTAAGCATTAATAAAAGATTAAAACACATATATAATAAAATCACAAACAATGTGCTCAACTCATCATAGTGATAAATTGCAAAAATTCAAGTGTGTCAATTCTATATAGAAATAGCTCTAAAATTTAAAAATTTAACAAGTAAATAGAAATTATTATAAAATTCCAAAGAAAGCATAAAATTTAAAACCTAACTATATGCAAATGCAAGATGTAAACCCCCCCCCCCCCACGTTTATGCTTCACATTATCCTCAATGTGTAAAATTAAGTGTAAAAGGCGACAAACACATAAGAAATAAAAAAAATAGGATATAAAATAATAAAAGAAGAAAAAAATTAAATATGGAAGCAAGGACTCCCTTCACTGTGGTGAAGTAAGAGATGGAGAAAACACAACATTATAGCTTGGCACTTCATTGAATCGACAAAGTTTGTAATTGTGATGATTTTGTTCCCTTTGAATGCCTTCAATGCAATGCTCCACTTCATCAAACAGTTCATCAAACTTTTTCTCAAAAGCATCAAGGCGGTGGGGAATTTATTATCAACCCACATTTTCACTTACTTGACTTGGTTGAGCTTCAATCTCTTCATCCTCCTCTTCTTCTTCTTCATCTTCCTTTTGGGAAGATATTATAGATGTGCAGGTACTAAGTTGTCACTTCCTAACAACAATTTAGGTTTTGCACATGTGTTCTTATGCTCACTTTTAAAATAATTATCACTCTCCTTAACTTTTTATTTGCCTCCCTTTGACAACTTACTTCTTTTACACACTTATCTATAATCTCAACCTTCATACACATCTCATCCTCTAAAGAGTGTTTCATTAAATTTAACATTACAAACTTAACACTCTCATCACTAACCCTAAGAGTTATTTTTCTCTCATGAACATCTATGAGAGCTCTCCCAATATTAAAAAAAGGCCTCCTAAAAATTAAAGGACATTTCTTATCCTCTTTAAAGTCCAAAACCACAAAATTCATAGGAAATATAAATTTATCTACCTTCATAAGAACATCTTCAATAATTCTATGTGGCTTCTTTAAGGAGTGATCTGCTAGCTGGAATGTCATGTTTGTAGGAGTCAACTCACCAAGTTATAATTTCCTAAAAAGAGATAAAGGCAAAAAATTAATGCTTGCACCTAAGTCATATAAACACCTAGGAAATTCTGGAGTGCCAACTATATAAGGAATAGTAAAACTCCCTGGGTCATTAAGCTTAGTTGATATCTTGTGAGTGATGATGGAACTGTAAGTTTTTGTTAATTCTACTATTTGATTATCATCCCATCTCCTTTTATTGGCAATGATGTCCTTCAAGAACTTTGCATATTTGGGCATTTGCAGTGCCTCAGCAAAAGGAACATTTATCTGTAACTTCTTAAAAAAATTTAATAATTTAGAAAACTGTTCCTCATCTTTCGATTTCTTCAACCTCTAAGGAAATGGTAACTTTGGCATAAAAGATGAAAGTGTAGATTTAAGAGCCTCCTTTTGCTTTGCCTTACTCTCTTTTTTTTTTCTCATCCTCCACTATGACATATTGTTCTTTATCTTTTTTCTCAGCCTCCTTAGAAATTTCAGCATGGGACTTTACTTCTTTACTACTCCTTAAAGGGATAGGCTTCAAATCTTTTGGATTATACTCTGTTGTACTTGGAAGGTTGCCTTGCCCAAACTAAACCTCAATGTTGTGAATTAAAGAGGCATTATTTCTTATGATTTAATCAAACTTAGCCTCCATCCTTTTCTGATTCTCCTCCTGGCTAGACAATTTATTTAAAATGGCATATAAAAATTTATCTAATTTGTTCTCTATAGATGTTATCCTATCTTGTGGTGGGTGCTAAAATCTTGGTTGTGCTTATTGACTTCACAAGTGTTGGAGTAGGGATTATTGGCTTGCACATGAAATTGATTCCCCACATAATTAGCTTGCTCCATATAGCCATCCCTCATCATATTTGCATTATAAGGACCAAAATCAATATTATAATATCCCAAAAAATTATAAGACTCAATAATAAGGTTGAATTATTTTTGTTGGTGAGGTTGCCAGTTTGTTTTATTAATGAAAAAATTTGAGCTTGGAGGGCTATCATTGTGTTAATTTCTAGCCTTCCTATTTGTTTGGGTTGATAAGCTCTCTTAGAAGACCATAAATAATTATCATACGCCATCCTCTCTAACAATTATACAATGTCATCAACCATTTTCTACATAAAAAATCCACCATCTTTAGCATCAATGAAATCCCTTATAGAACTTGTGACTCCATTATAAAACATCCTTATAAGCACATCTTTGGGTAGTCCATGATGTGGGTAGGTTCTCTATAATTTTGTGAACCTCTCCCAAGCTTCACTTAAGGATTCGTTCTCAAATTGTTAGAATGAAGTGATCTCCTTCATTACCTTAGCTATCTTGGATGGTGGAAAGTATTTCGCCAAGAATGCTCTAGCCAAATCATCCCAATTAGTAAAAGAACTAGGTGGTTGGGATTTTAACCAAATTTTAGCCTTGTCTTTCAGAGTGAATGGGAACAATCTCAGCCTAAATGCATCACTAGACATGCCATTGTACTTAAGTCTATGACAGATCTCAAGGAAGTTTGCAATATGATAATTTAGGTCCCCATTCAGCATCCTATAAAATTGGTTGGTTGATTGGAGCATTTGCAGCAAAGCCAATTTGATTTCAAAAGTGTTGGCTTCAACATTTAGTCTCTGATGCTTTGCCTTATGCCTTCCAAACCAGTCATAGATGTGTCCAATAACACCCTTTGCATCAGCTTGATTCTCATTGTCTACCATCGTATTTAGCTCCTCTTGAAAATATCTTCGGTTTTCCTTCTTAAATTTGGTTAACTCGAGTATATATGTGAGTTGTTTCTTCCCTGACTTTCAGGCATTATGCATATGCCGAAAAGCTCTACAAAATAAAAGAACAAAAGCATTGAAACAAGAAAAAATAAAATTGACACCTAAATACAACAAAAACTAAATTAATTATGACGTTAGAACTGAGTCCCTGGCAACGGTGCCAAAAACATGTTTGTTAAGAATCGTAAGTGCACTGTGTCAGACAAGTAGTATAAAAAATATCGTTCCCATAAAGACTCATTATAATCACTTGTTAACCTAATTCTTTATTATCTAAGGCTTTCGAATAAGACATTTTTGAATGAAAATTAAATCGTAAATAAATGAACGTATAGAATAAAAACAAATTTCAAATCTAAAGAATAAACAATTAATAATCAAAACTTCCTAACAATTAAATGAGCTCACAATCACTAAACTACCCAAATTTACTACTCAATTAGCTATGCATATCACTAATTTTTCTAAAGCATCAATCAATTTTTCACAAACATCAATTAATTTAAAGATCCAATTCTCATTGCAATCCAAAAACCTAGATATCAAAATCATGAATTATGAAGCACAATCTAATGGGAATGTAATCAACTCAATTTATCTTTAATTTTGAGTTAAGTTAAACTTGTGTTTATAGGTCTATTATAATTACCATCTCTTAATGCATAATTCCAATAGAAATCATGTTATTGATGACCAAACAACAATAAGCATTAAGATTAATAAACACAATATGCAACAACTAATGCGTTTATTAAATTAGGAATCTAGATCATGTTTGGATCATCAATTCCTTACAAAGAAATATTTAGCTTAGCATATCATAAAAATATTCAACACAACCATAAACATATTCCATGAAACTTACAAGAATAAAGAAGAGAAAAGAGAAGAAAAACTAGGTTTTATTTTGGATCTTCAATCTTCAACTCTTAATCTTCCTTATGTTTCTACTAATTTTCTTGAGCTTTTCCCACTATTCCCTAAAAACGTCCCCAAAGTGATGTATTTAAAGCCCCTAAAAGGAAAGTTGTGTTTCCCTTAAAAAAAAAGTCAGTGCCATGTCATAAAAATTAGGGACCAAGAGTTGCAACCGCAACCCAGATGGCAGCACTCAGCTATTAATTTTTCTTCATCTCTCGGCTGCGTTCGCGGCCTTAGTTGCTATGCCAGCTAAGACTTATCTCTTCCAAACCAAATCAAAATCATGCATAAAAAGCCCTTCATAACCAAAAAAATATAAAAGAAAAATAAATTTCAAAACTAACAATATTAACTTAAATAAAACACAAAAACTAATCAAATAACAAAATAAACAACATAAATAATAATGCAAAACACACATCAACAACCTCATCCTCATGTTAAATAATAAAAGGCATCATGAATAAATATTCAAATTAACTAACAATTATAGTAACATGAAATTACTCATTTATTCATGAGTTCATCATATTTTTTAAAAGAAAAATTTCCGAAGGCACATGTCCTCCCAGTCCATTTACACGTAATTCACGTTATTAATAAATAAAATGAAATACAAGTATTTCACTTATAAATACCAATACTACTAATGTGAAAGTGAAATTATAACCTTATAGAAATGAAATAAAGTTCTTACAGCATTTTAACTTAAGTCCAGCTCTGAATGAAACTAGGTATGATGCCAGTAAGGTTGTTATCACTTATATGGCTATAAAATTAAAAATGAAAAGTCTATGAAATATCTTTATGTTAAAAAGATGAATAAGAAACAAGTTAAAACTTACAAATCCATTAAGTCTTTCAATTATGTAAGTTCCTCGTACAAGTTTCCTATCAACTAATTATAGTAAAGTATCAAAAATAAAGAATCTCTGCTAAGTTGGAAATCTCTAGCTATTATTAGCTTAAATTTGATAGTAATTCAAAATGACTTACATGTCACTTGAGGTGACCAAATTGCCATGTTGTCGAAGAATAGTACTAAAAAATTGGTTGGCCTCCAAGCTCCTTAATTTATTTTTGAATTGAAAGAGCATTTGCGGAAAGTGAAATAAAGTATTGTGCTCTAAAAATTTATTATAGATCAAGCGAAAGGTAGAGCAATTTTGCACATTTAGAACAATAACAGAGTTTTGTTACTAGTTGATTAGTTTGCTATGTGTATCTATCTTTTGTACTTGATATATGTATCGATCTTTTGCGCTCGACTATTAATAGTTTAGTTTACTAAAGATTCTATTGTAAGCATCTATATATACGCACTTTACATAACATAATATAAAAAAGAATTCCTTCACATCTTAGCTTTGTTAAGGCATCATAGCAATGACATCTAACAACGAAACTTAACTTGTCCTTCCAATCAAATAATTTTTTTTAATATCTTCCTTGGAAAATCTAGCTCATCCCTCTAGTAAATTCTTAGGATCTTATAGGATATATTGGCAGCACTAAACCACCTCCGCCACTAAAAATTATGAATAATAATTATCCCCATTCTCTTTATCCAAATCTTGCTTTCAAAAAAAAAGTTCCAAAAGCATCAAATGCTCTTATCTTGGATTATCTCCTTTATTACAGAAGAAATATTTCCCTATATTTCTTTTGTATAATTTATCGTGCTGCTTAGAATGCTTTAACAAACACCTTTAAAGCAATTTCTCAAAATTTACAGCTCCAACTTCATGTTGAATTGTAATAATTAAAGAACCATGATTTATGAGTTACTAATTATCTACACAAAGAAAAATCTATAGTTGATGAACTAGCAGTTGTAGGACGAACCATGTCACCTACTGAATTTAATGTCATTATCGTTTGCAACATTAGTGTTGAATATCAAGGCATAATATCCTCACCCAAAATATGACCAGAACTTGTGAGCTTCAATGAATTACATACCTAACTTGTCTCTCATGAAATCTTATTGAAAATTTACACCGAATCTTACACAACAAATCTAGCTTTTTTTCTTGCTTTTGACGCTTGCCTTATATAGATTGAGTGTGTTGATGTGGCAAATGACGTTTTAAGTGAATTGGAGAAGTTAAGTCCCCCTGAGTAATTTCTATCTGAGTTAATAGATGACATGTAATAGTGATATATTTCAAAGGGTATATAAATCAATTGTGAGGGAAATATTTTTATGTTTGTATGACTAAATTTTGAAATACACCGAAGTTACTTGACTAAAAAAGTGATTATCCCTAAAAAGAAAAAATTAATTCAATCAAAATTGTTAATTCCATTATTACCTCTAATACACTTAAGAGTAGCAAGAATATCACTTTGGGTATAATTAAATTTATAAGTTTTACTCTATGGTGGCTCATGAAAATATTAAAAAATTTATTAATTTGTGTAAAAGATTAGAGTCCAAAAATTAGAAAACACCCAAACATAAAGTGTTTACATCACACTCTTATATTTCAAAAAGATAAATTAAATTAAAAATAAATAAAGTCATACAAACGAAATCACGTTTGGCAAAAGCCTCAAGATAACTAACCAAACTAATAATTAGACATCGTACTATAATCATTACATATTGTTGTAGAACAAAAGTCAAGGGCAGGATCAGACCAAATATGAGAAGAAATTGAAATATCGTATTTAGCAAGCAAGTCTGCAGTAGAGTTTCATTCTCGATAGGTGTGAGACACACACAAAGTTGTTTAAGAAGCATAATAAAGATATTAAAGCCATTGTTTCTTCATTTCCCAAGGAACCTGCTTAGACTTAATTCAAAATAAATGCACTACAAACATAGAGCCACACTCAAACCATAAGAAATGCCAACCTTGATTCCAAACCAAACATACTACATATATCGCCACAAGGAGCTCAGCAACAAAAGCAAAGTTGTAACTAATTCCAAAAGCGAAAGCTCTCTAGGAAACCTACGAGGTGTATGAAAAATTCCTCCAACTCACAAAAATTCATTAACAAATAGTTATGACTCTTGTAAAATTATTAACCCAATGATACAACGAAAAAAATAGGCCTTAATAAGGCTTAACCTTCGTTGATCTTAAGAGGGATAATAGGGCTTGATACTTATCTTCATGAGTTGAAATTTGTTTCTTTAAATTATATTATTCATGTGGAAGGAAATATAAGTACTTAAAATCTACTTCTCCATTTGGAAGAGAGGACATTAACAAATCATCTATTTTTTGAACTTTTTTTCTTTAAAATTGAAGGAATAATTTTGAACTACTACTATTTTAATTTTTTTGCTAAATGATTTTGAATACCTGATTTTATGCAACAAATTTTGTTCTGCATAACCATCCTTTTTTGAATAATTCAAAAAGTCAAGTGTATTAATTATCTTATAAACATTTAATACGGATCATTTCTAAAATTAAATATAACTTTTATAATAATATAATAATACCAAACATACGTCAACATTTGACAGAAAAGAAAAAAGAATTCGAACCCAATTGAGGGTTATTTTGTTGCATATTTATATTTTTTAATATAATATTTTCTTGCCTCCTTTGATCACAATTGTTTTTCTTTTAGATTCCTTGCATCACATCATCAAGGTAGTTGAGTTTTATTAGACTACGCACAAAAATAAAAGAAAATATGTTAAACAATGTTTTTGAATATTTTTTAGACTAGAGTTGTTAATTGTTCGTTTATATTTTGTTTATTGGACAATTTGATACTTACTCTTTGATATAGAAAATGATGTAACCATAAATTTATAACTTACCGGACTATTTACACCAGTTTTCACAGCCAACCCCACAAGAAGTTTTTGGTATGTTAATTTACGACGAACACAATCTTCCACACATTCTTTATAGCATGGGGAATAATAGGTTCTAGCTGAAGCATCCACTAATAATTGCATTGTTATTTTTACCACAATACACAACACCAATAATGCCATAAGCTTCTTCTCCATTTTTTTTTTGTTTATTTAAAATCTTTGACTTATTCTTTTGTGTTCGTGAATTAATTTATATATATATACACACACACACAATTTGTAGTTTTGATTTATTTTTGAAAATAAAAAATTTTAACAAACTTCTGGTTGATATTTATTTATATGAATATTTATGTTCCTTAAAATATGACCAATTAATAGAGTGAACTTGGTTTAGCTTTTTTCTCGAAATTTGTTGTCGCTTAAATGGCTTGTAATTTATGCTTATAGCAAAATAATAAGTTTATATATATATATATACAACTGAGTTGTACTCAATTAAGTAGAACAACCAACCGCTTTCACCGGTATTATTCTATTCTCCCTCATATTGTTTTGATTGGGAGAAAGAAAAAAATACGCACACAT
Source organism: Mallotus repandus (assembly GCA_949671775.1). Lineage (NCBI taxonomy): Eukaryota > Viridiplantae > Streptophyta > Magnoliopsida > Malpighiales > Euphorbiaceae > Mallotus > Mallotus repandus. Next base: position 3,185 of record CATIWM010028540.1, on the reverse strand, counting down.
ATCGCAGTCACCAATTTTAGGACATTGTCTTTTCATTTTATTTTTAAAAACAAAAATTTTTGACAAACTTCTAATTGATATTTATATATGCGAATTTGTATGTTCCTCAACATATGACCAATTGATGGAGTGAACTTGGTCTTGCTTTTTTCTCAAAATCCGTTATCGCTTAAATGGCTTGTAATTTATGCTTATATCAAAATAATATGTAATTATATATAAACATGAGCAAATTGAAGCAGGGAAACAATAAACTTTGGTGTATAAAATAGAACTGTGCATTATGAACCAAACTTTAAGCCACTATATTGAGAATGTATCTGGACATTAACTGGAAACCTTTCCGTAGTTGACACCAGAAATGAATGACAAAAAAACCTAAAAATTTAAAATATCCAACTTAACTGCTTACCACAAAGAGTAGAACTTAAGAGTCTTACAAGTTTTTCTTCAGAGATTAGCTCTGGTATGTTTCACATTTCAGGTTTAGAATAAAAATATATAAGTTGCAATGACTGCTAGGAAATTAATTTAATTTTTTCTAAAGCATATCCCGAGTTTACTACTCAATTAGCTATGCCTATCTCGAACATCAATTAATTTAAATTTACATTCATCAATCAAGGTAATAAAAGATCCAATTTTCATTGTAATCCAAACTCCTAAATATTAAAATCATGAATTATGAAGCACAGTCCAATGGGAATTTACTCAGCTCAATTATCTCTAATTTTGAGTTAAGTTAAACTTGTGTTTATAGGTCTATTAGAATTACCATCTCTCAATGCATAATCCCAATTGAAATCATGTTATTGATTACCAAACAACAACAAGCATTAAGATTAATAAACACAATATGCAATAACTAATGAGTTTATTAAATTGGGAATCTAGATCTTGTTTGGATCATCAATTCCTAACAAATAAATATTAGGCTTAGCATATAATAAAAATAATCAAGACAACCATAAAATATATCCCATGAAACTTACAAGAATAAAGAAGAGAAAAGAGAAGAAAAACTAGGTTTTATTTTAGATCTTCAATCTTCAACTCTTAATCTTCCTTATGTTTCTTCCAATTTTCTTGAGTTTTTCCCGCTACTTTCTTCCCTAAAAACGTCTCTAAAGTGATGTATTTAAAGCCCCTAAAAGGGAAGTTGCGTTGCCCTAAAAAAAGTCAATGCCATGTCATAAAAATTAAGGGTCAAGGGGCTGCAACCGCGGCCCAGATGGTAGCACTCAGCAATTAATTTTTCTTCATCTCTTGGTGACAATCACAGCCTTAGTTACGATGGCAGCTACGACTTCTCTCTTCCAAACCAAATCAAATTCATACTTAAAAAGCCCTTCACAACCAAAAAAACATAAAAGAAAAATAAATTTCAATACTAATAATATTAACTTAAATAAAACACAAAAACTAATTAAATAACAAAATAAACAATGTAAATAATAATGTAAAACACACATCAACAACCTCATCCTCATGTTAAATGATAAAAGGAATCATGAATAAAAATTCATATTAACTAAGAATTATACTAACATTAAATTAGTCATTTATTCACGAATTCGGCATATTTTTTGAAAGAAAAATTTCTAGAGGCACATGTCCTTCCAGTCAATTTACATGTAATTCACATTATCAATAAATAAAAAGAAATATAAGTATTGCACTTATATATATAGATACCACTAATGTGAGAGTGAAATTATAACTTTATAGCAATGAAATAAATTTCTTACAGCTTTTTAAGCGAAGTCCATATCTAAATGAAACTGGGTATGATGCCACTAAGGTTATTGTCACTTACATGGCTACAAAATTAAAACTGAAAAGTCTATGAAATATCTTTACATTAAAAAGAGAATAAGAAAGAAGTTAAAACTTACAAATCCATTAAGTCTTTCAATTATAAAAGTTCCTCATACAAGTTTCCTCTCAACTAATTATAGTAAAGTTTTATACAACTAAGAATTCAGAGCACCAAAAATAAAGAATCTCTACTAAGCTTGAAATTTCTAGCTATTATTAGTTGGAATTTGATAGTAATTCAAAATGACTTATATGTCACTTAAGTTGACCAAATTACCAAGTTCTGGAAGAATAGTACTAAAAAATTGGTTGGCCTCCAAGCTCCTTAATTTATTTTTTAATTGAAAGAGCATTTGAGGAAAGCAAAATAAAGTATTATGCTCTAAAAATTTCTTATAGATCAAGTCAAAGGTAGATCAATTTTGTACATTTAGAACAATAATAGAGTTTTGTTACTAATTGATTAATTTTCTATATGGATCTATCTTTTGTACTTGATATGTGTATCTATATTTTATGCGTGACTATCAATAGTTTAGTTTACTACAGATTCTATTATATGCATATATATATAAAGCTATGTAAACGCACTTTACATAACATAATATACAAAAGAATTCCTTCATATGTTAGCTTTGTTAAGGCATCAGTGCAATGGCATCTAACATTGAAACTCAACTTGTCCTTCCACTCAAATAATTTTTTCTAATAAACTAAACCCTATAAATTATCTTGCTTGGAAAATGTATCTCATCTCTTTATTAAATTCTCAAGATCTTATAGGATATATTAACAGCACTAAACCACCTCCACCACCAATAATTATGAATAATAATGATCCCTCTTCTCTCATTCCAAATCTTGCTTTTAAAATAAAGTTCTAAAAGCATTAAATGCTTTTATCTTAGATCCTCTCCTGTATTACAAAAGAAATATTTCCCTATATTTCTTTTGTGCAAGTTCTCGAGTTGCTTAGAATGCTTTAACAAACACCTTTAAAGCAATTTCTCAAAATTTACAGCTCCAACTTGATGTTGAATTACAAGATTTAAAGAAGCATGATTTATGAGTTACTAATTATCTACACAAAGCAAAATCTATAGCTGATGAACTAGCAGTTATAGGACGAACCATGTCACCTGTTGAATTTAATGCCATTATCTTTCACAATATTAGTGTTGAATATCAAGGCATGATATCCTCTCCCAAAATACGACCAGAACTTATTAGCTTCAATGAATTGCATACCTAACTTGTCTCTCATGAAATCTTATTGAAAATTTACACCGAATCCTACATTGCAAATCTAGCTTTTTTCTGGCTTTTGTCACTTTCCTTATATAGATTGAGTGTGTTGATGTGGCAAA
>CATIWM010028530.1:0-15697 GCA_949671775.1 Mallotus repandus | reverse complement strand
TTACATAGTTTCCAAATGTGAGGGTATGTATTACTCGTTTAACACTAAAGTGTCACACATCGGATGTAAACAAGTTATTCGGGTTTGTAAATTCACCATTTATCTCTATTGTAAAATTTCAACAACAGTTTCCATGGCTCTCTCTCTCTCTATATATATATATATAATGCAACCCCATTTTTCTTTTGGTCCATAAAATTTGTTGCCTTGTTATGTATTTTGTCCAGCATGAGTACACAAACTATAAAATAACACCGAATGAGCACGTTGGCCTATAGCTAGTCAGGCTGCTATGCTCGGATTTGAAACAGGCGCCTGTGGAATTATCAAATACAAAAACAAACAAAAAACAAAACAAATGATGTGGGTCATATAAGCATATTTTAGCAAAATCATCATAAAATAAAAGAAATATCAGTTTTATTTTAATTTTTAAAATTTGATAAAAATATTTTAATTTAATTATTTATTTTTAGTTTTAACATTGTGCGTTATTTTTTGTTAAAATTAAAAAATAAATATAACATTTGAGGTAATTTTAAATTTTTAAGTCGGTCATGTGTATGCTTTTTTTTTTTTTTATTAACTCTAATGAAAATGTGAATTATATTTGAATTGTAAATAATTTACCAAATTATGATATTTTTATCAAATTTTAAAAATTAAAATAAACTTACAAAAATTTAAACGTTTTGTCTCTTCTTACAAATATGCGTTTCACATAAGCTTTTTTTCTGCTGCTATTTTGATTCTGACAAGTATTGATTGCTGTAGTATCTTCAACTCTAATAATGTCCTGGATTCCGCCTGACATTTTGCTGCCAAGTGCAGTTGTAGCGCTGCCAAGAGAAATGCAGGTTATCTTTCTTACCACTAGTTGCTCTGTAGGCATTCTAAATTTGATTCCATATTCATCCCATCCACTTTTAACTGTAACGCTGTCGTCCCTTGAGACTAAGTAACAATCTTCTATTTGAGTATTCGTGCATGAGTCTTGCACAACAAAAATCAATTTTTCAGAATGAATCCTCCCCACAAATGAAACAAAAGTGGAGCCTAATTATAATACAAACAGACCTGGATTAATCGCATATGTGTTAAGGGAACTAACTCGTGCATGAATAATTAGTCCTTGGATCAATACATTACTGCAATTTTTCAAATGTAGAAAATGTATTAATTCATTCAACATAGTTGCAAATTGGAGAAATTTATCTGCTAATTAGTGCATATGTATAAATGGTTGAACTTGCTATACTGGGGTAAACATACCATGATGGAGAGTTGATCAAAGTAAATGTTGAGTTTGTGACGTGAATTTTATAGAGATTTGATGGTTTTGAGGTTATGGATCATGCCACGGCCATGCTTAGGCTGTGTTAATGTGTATGTTTTGTCCAGTAAGGAGCACGACCTAAGGATGGGTGTGTTGGTGCCTATGTTGGAATTTGCTATTTTGTCCAAAGAGTGACACGGCCGTGTCATGGCTATGTCAGGATCTGCCATTTAGTCCATTGAGGAGCACGAGCATGACACGGCCGTGTGATTGACCTCAATTTGGAAAGCTATTTTTTCCCCTTATTTTGACTCCACTTATACCCTATTTGTATAAATACCTATTTTTTAGGGTTTGGCAATTACATATCTCATTATTATTAGCCACCCTAGCACTTCTTTGTATGCTATTTTTACAACATAGTGAAATTCTCTCCTCCTTTGCTCGTGGTTTTTTCCTGTCTTGGGTTTTTTCATGTAAATTATTATGTATTATTTCCCTAATTCTTTATTTTACCATTGTTCTTTTGTATTTAATTATTTGTTTGTGCACTTTTATTGCTTCCGCTGTGCAACAAACTAATATTAGAGCTGAGATTTTGTTGGGACCTTTAATCTTGGTGTTTCTGATTTGAATAATGGCCTCAGTGAAGTATGACTTTCCACTCTTGGATCGTAGCACAAGATATTCTCTATGGCAGGTAAAGATGCGCGTTTTACTCAAATATATGGATTTGGATGATGCTATTTTGGGGGGTGATCACATGCCTGCCTGGCTGACGAGTGAAGAAAAGCAACATAGAGATCATAAAAGCCTTGGCTCAAATACATTTACACTTGTCTAATAATATTTTGCAAGATGCATTGAAAGATAATACAATTATTTCATTGTGGACAAAGCTTGAGCATTTGTGTATGAAGAAAATCCTGACTAGTAAAATTTATTTGAAGCAGCATTTGTACTCTCACCGTATGACAAAAGGTAGATCCCTTAAGGATCATTTGACTGTTTTTAAGGAGATAGTTTCTGACTTATAAAACATAAAGCCAAAGGTAGAGAATGAGGATTTGGCTTTGATTATTCTTTGTTCTCTACCTCTATTTTATACAACTTTTGTTGATACTTTATTGTATAGTCATAATAAAATTTCTCTTGAAGAGGTATATAATACTTTATTTTCTAAGGAGAAAATTAAATAGTTGGTGGTCAATCCTAAGACTCTGGTAGAGAGTCTTGTGGTTCGTGGTAGGATGTTTAAGAGAGGTACTAGTTATAATAGAAAGGGTAGGTCAAAGTCTAGGAACAAGACTATGAAGTATTACTACTGCAAGAAAAGGGGTCATATCAAGGCAGAGAGTACGAAGTTAAAAAATAGAATTGAGAGAGGTGATCATAAAGGGAGAAAGGTGATCATAAAGGTGGTGAGGCTAGTGTTGTTGAAGATGTAGAAGATTTTGACAATCAAGGGGATCTTTTAGTTATCATTGAAAGTAGAGTCAAGTCAGCAAATGACTAAATTTTTGACACTGCCTATACATTCCATATGACTTGCAATCAGGAATGGTTTATAATATATGAACTGAGAGAAATGGGGACTATTTAAATAGGGAATAATGCTCTTTGTAAGATTGTCGGCATTGGTTCAGTCAAAATTAAAATGCAAGATAGGATTATTAGAACACTTGAGGTGTTCATCATATTCCTAATTTAGGCCGAAATCTAATTTTTCTTTCTACCTTTGATAGTGAAGGTTATAGTTATTCAGGTGGAGGTGGAGTATTGAAGATCAGTAAAGGCTCTCTCATTTTATTAAAGGGGCATTTAAGGCATGCCGAGTTGTACGTCTTAGATTGTTCAATCATTATAGGTGATACAACTATCACTTCCTCTAAGTTAGATAATACTACACTTTGGCATTTATGCCTAGGTGATATGAGTGAGAATGGCTTGGTGGAGTTGAGCAAAAGAGAACTGATAGATGATCGGATTTGAAAATTGGAGTTTTATGAGTATTAACTGTTTGGGAAATAGAAAAGGGTGAGTTTCAATAAAGGCATTCATAATAGTAAAGGGACACTTGACTATGTTCATTCAAACCTTTGGGGCCATCCAAAGTTCCTACTAAGGGTGGTGCAAGTTATATGTTGACGGTCATTGATGATTTCTCATGAAAAGTTTGGGTGTTCTTTTTGAAGTACAAAAGAGAAGTGTTTGCTACTTTCAAGTAGTGGAAGACCACGATTGAGAAATAGACTAGGAAGCAAGTGAAGCTTCTCTGCAAGGATAATGGTTTGGAGTTTTGTTTGGATAAGTTTAACTTATATTGTAAGTTCAAAGGGATTGTTAGACATTTGACAGTTTTAAACACTCCATAGTAGAATGGTGTAACTAAATGCATATATAGGACATTAATGGAGAAAGTCCAGTGCTAGCTTTCAAATTTTAGGCTACCAAAGTCATTTTGGGCTGAAGCTACTGTTACAGCCTATTTTCTTATTAACCATTCTCCCTCAATAATGATTGATAAGAAAATTCTATAAAAGGTATGGTCTAGTACTCCTACTAGTTATTCTGACTTGAAAATATTTGGTTGTCCTACTTATGCTCATGTTGATAATGGTAAATTAGAACCTAGATATAAAAAGTTTGTCTTTCTTTGGTATATGTTTGGCATTAAGGGTTATAAGCTTTAGTGTCCTGAGTTGAGAAAGGTTATTGTTAGTCATAATGTAATCTTTGATGAAACTTCTATGATACATAACTCATCTCCTAGAGACATTTGTGATGAGTCTATGCAACAGTAGAATATAAACATGAAGGTGGAGTTTCATATTAGGATAGAATCCACACTAAAAGGTACATCAGATGAGAGTTCAGAGGTGCTTAATGTTGATGAAGCTACCATACCTCAGTATTCTATTGCAAGGGATAGATCTAGGAGGACTATTAAACCACCATAAAGATACACTGAAGTATATATGGTGGCTTATGCATTGAATGTGGCCAAAGATATTAAAGCTGGTGAGGAACCATCTACCGATAAAAAGGTAGTTAGCTGTGTGGATTCAGAAAAGTGGGTGATTTCCATTCATCAGAAGATGGAGTCTCTACACAAGAATGGCACATGGGAGTTATTGAAGTTACCCAAAGGCAAGAAATTTGTTCGGTGTAATTTGGTGTTCAAGAAGAAAGAAGGCACTCTAGGTGTTGACAATGCAAGATACAAGGCAAGACTTATTGCTAAGGCCTATAGTTAGATTCCAGGTGTGGACTTCAAAGATATGTTCTCTCCTGTTGTAAAACATAGCTCTATTCAAACTTTACTTGGGATTATTATAAGACATGATCTTAAGTTGGAATAATTAGATGTGAAAAAAAATTCTTACATGGAGATCTTAAGGAGAACATCAACGTGTAGTAGCCATTTATGATAGTTATGTGTATTTCAAAAAGAATCATGATAGGCCTTTTATGTATCTTCTTCTTTATGTTGATTACAGCTAGAGATAAAGAAGAGATTAGAAAGCTTAAAACTCAACGTAGTGCCCAGTTTGAGATGAAGGATTTAGGTAGTGCAAAGAAGATTCTTTGCGTGGAGACTGTGAGAGATAGAAAGGCCGACTCTTTGTATCTTAGTCAGAAGGGTATATTAAGAAAGTATTGCAAATGGTTAATATACACAGATGCAAAATTATAAGTACTCTATTAGCTTCACATTTCAAGCTTTCAGCTTTGTTATGTCCATATTCAAATGATGAGATTGAGTATTTGTCTCGAGTTCCTTACTCTAATGCAATGGGTTCCCTTATATATGCTATGGTTTACATGTGTTTAAATATAATTATTAGTTCAATTAGTAGATACATGGTAAATTTAGGGAAAGAGCATTAGAAAGCAGTTCGGTGGATCCTTCATTACTTGCATGGTTCTTCGGGGGTGTGTTTGCAATTTGGGAAAAACAAGGATGAGATTGTTGATTTTATGGACTTTAATTTTGTTAGTGATCTTGATAAAATGAGATAATTGATTGGGTTTATTTTTCACGTTGGTGGTTGTGCAATTAGTTGGAAGGCAACATTGTAAGCTTCAGTTGCGTTGTCTACCATAGAGCTTAAGTACATGGCCATTATTGAAGTAATGAAGGAGGCCATTTGGATGAAGGGATTATTTGGTGAGCTTTATAATGATTTGAAGCTCATTACATTATATTGTGATAGTTAGACCACTATTTACCTCACTCAAGAGATCAGATGTTTCATGAGAGGACCAAGAACATAGATGTTCATTATCACTTCATTCGAGAAATTATTGTGAGAAAGGTTAGTACTCTTGATAATCTTATTGATATGATGACCAAGTATCTTCCTTTGTCCAAGTTTATGCATTACTTGGACTTGATTAGTGTTTCTTATTGATCGGTGTCCTTAGGGGCTTTATAGAAGACGTGGAGTTTTGTGTTGTTGTGTTATTATATGCGTTGTGGAGTGTTTTGTATTCTTAGGGCTGATTTTATTATCTTGGGAATTCACATCAAGGTGGAGATTATTGAGTTTGTGACATGAATTTTATGGAGATTTGATGGGTTTGAGATTTTAGATCATGCCATGGTCATGCTTAGGCCGTGTTGAAGTGTATGTTATGTCCAGTAAGGAGCATAACCTAAGCATGGGCATGTTGGTGCCTGTGTTGGAATCTGCCATTTTGTTTAGAGAGTGACATGGCCTAAGAAATGGTTGTGTCATGGTTGTGTTAGGATCTGCCATTTAGTCTAGTGAGGAGCACGGCCTGAAGCATGAGCATGACATAGCTGTGTGACAAATAGTGCAATTGACCTTAATTTAGAAAGCTATTTTCTCCTTATTTTGAATCCACTTATACCCTATTTGTATAAATACTTATTTTTAGGGTTTGCTAATTGTAGATCTCATTATAGTTAGTCGCCCTAACACTCTTTTGTATACTCTTTTACAATATAGTGAAATCCTCTCCTCCTTTGCCCATGGTTTTTCCCCATTTTGGGGTTTTCCATATAAATTATTGTGTGTTATTTCTCTACTTCTTTATTTTATCATTATTCTTTTATCTTTAATTATTTGTTTGTGCACTCTGATTGCTTTCGCTGCACAATAGTAAGATTGGGTATTTGAATATAATAAGAGTACAACAGCTTAGTAAGATACGGTCAAGTGTTTTTCAACAGACCCTTGTGAAAATTTTCCCACCAAGTTGTACCTTGCCCATCAATCATGCCATTATGGCCTAATGCAAATAAATAAATAATATAAGAATTGAACACATTACGCAAATTTCAACTAAAAAATCATGCGTCCTCACATCCTCACCAATTTTTACAAGGCTTAGTAGAAGCTTTTAAAGATGTCATGCCTGGTGTGGAGCATATGTTTTATGCCAAGCACATGTACGAGAATTTCAAGGTGTTGTTTAATGGAGCTGACCATAAGAAGCTGAAGTGGTATACTGTTGTTGCTACCACTATGAAGACATGGGATGATGAGATGCAAAAATTAAAGGAGCTTAATCAAAAGGCATATGATTAGGTGATGGAGCATGATCCAAAGACATGGGCAAGGTCACACTTTTCCACTCATACAAAGTGTGATGTTTTACAAAACAATATCAGTGAGTCATTAAATTCATATATAAGCTTTGCTAAAGATCTGCCTATTTTAAGCATGATTGAATAGATTAGGAGGAGATTTATGAAGAGATTTTCATATTAAACTCACTAGTAAGAACAAATATATAGGAGACATCTATCCCAATGCCCAAGAAACTCTTGAAAAGTCTAAATATGAGAGTAGAAATTATTTATGTACTCATGCTGGCCAATTGAAATATGAAGTTGATCACTATAGCACAAGTAGTGTTGTTAATTTGTCTACAAGAAGTTGTAATTGCATGGTGTGGGATTTGATAGCATCCCCTGCAAGTATATAGTGTCATCTATACATACTAACAGCAAGCAACCATAAGTATTTGTCCATAAATTTTTTAGTAAAGAAACTTACTTAGTTATTTACCAATATGTGATTCACCCTATTCTAAGTAAGGAGGAGTGGGAGAGAATAAATTACCCTGACATCCACCCAAATATTATTAGAAAACTAGCTGGTAGACCCAAGATAAAAAGGATTTGAAAGCCAGACAAACCAAGAAATCCTTATAAAGTTTCAAGAGTTGGTGGATATGTGTTGTGTGGAAATTGTAAGCAGAAAAGTCTTATTTCTCAAGGTTATTAGGCTTTTGTGATGGGTAAAATAACTTGGCAAAGAAAAAAGAGGCTTCAAAAAGAAAAAAAGCATGAATAATGTACATTTATGCAAGTAGTTGTTAAGTGTTTATTATGAGACTTTTGAATGTTTGTGATGACACTTTGTAATTTAATCAAGAAGGCAAACTTCAAGAGGTAGACCCAAGAGAGCATCTATAACTATATGTTTTTTTAGACACCTGAATGCTTTTTGAAGGCTTGTTGCATGCCTGTTGAATTAATTTATTGACTAAATCACTTACTAAGGGTGCAAGCTTATTTTACAGAGTGTGTCAGCTTTAGATAGTGGCAAGCCTAAGAGGCAAAGGAAATGTGCAAGCCAACCAACACTTGCACCTGTTGCATTAAGCCAGACTCATAATCCAGCTGTTTTATTAAGCTAGCCTCTACATGCAACTGTTGTATCAAGCCAGCCTCCACAGGCAACTGTTGTATCAAGCCAACCTCCACATACATCAAGTTATAATGCAATTGGAAGGCAAATAATATTAAATCTTGCCCAACAGAAATCACCTGCAAAGAAAAATAATTGTGCACCACCACACATTTTCAAGAACTTCAAAAGAGCAAGGACCTCTAAAAAAATCTTAATTCAGTAGTTATTAGCAGGCAAAAAAATTTTTTTTACATATTTTTTCATCTTGATGTTGTCACACCTCGTCTCACATAGCCCGAGATGGACATTTAAAACCAACCATTAACAAACTATTTAATTTAGTCTAAATATATTATAAATATCGTTATATTTGGAAAAATGATTTAAATTAATCTCTTTTAAAAGTATAGTTTTTTTTATATATATTACAATTAAAGATTAAGAACTTTTAAAATAATACATATTTATGAATAGTAAAATACATATTTATAAATAGTAAAATATGTATTTATGAATAGTAAAATATGTATACAATAATCGGATAATATAGAAAATTTCACCATCATTTTTATAAAAAAATTAAAATGTTATTACTCCTCGTAACTAGAAACACGGTAGTGAAAACATCATTAATATAATATAAAACACATTTCTAAACTATTATATTACATATAACCTAGCCACCTGATAACTCCGAATTGAATCTCTTGCTTGTGGAGCCTATATCGACGAGAAGAACGGGTAAAGGGGTGGGATTTCCCCCATAAACACTCCGAAGATTAAGTCAGTATTTGTGTGGAGAAAATAATAAAGCAAATAGAGTATAATAGAATGAGTGTATGATGAGGTGATGATGGGATGATAGCCATGGCTTGGTGTTGAGTGATATCTTGATGCAGAGTATGAGAATGTGGAGATGATTGAATGATCATGAATGATATGAGCTGTATATATAGGGAGAGATTGACCTAAACCTTTTAGGAATAAGATTCCTTCTTAAGTAGGGATTGCCTTGTTTAGGAGAGAAGTAGACTTCCTTTATGAGCATCTTCCTAATTAAGTATTTTTCTTCTCCAAGTAATCCTCCTATTTGGTGAATTATAATCCTTATTAGAATAAGATACTTAATATGGGGTATCAAGAGTCCCCCCAGAAAGTCTATTCAGATATTTATGTTTGAGATTTTGATGTCAAAGAAGCTGTAATGATTGCTCAGACTAATGAGTGCTGAAGAGTGTCTGATGCTGAGGGGTGAGCTGAGGTGGCCAGCCTCAGTCACTGATGTTGAAGATGCTCGGTACCGAGTCTCGAAGTTCTATGATGTCTGAGTAGAGATATGAAGATGCCAGCTAGACCTAGATACACATATTACTTAATAAAAGATGCTATGTGTTATAAAATGAATCGAGAGATTAACCCATTATAAAAATGATTTGATAGGACCAGCTGTCGCTAGAGTTTTTAGTGCTCGAGGCTTAGATGCTCGGTGCTATAGAAGCGAGGCCTGAGTGCCATACCTCAGTGACTCGAATTGACCTGAGGGTGCTGACTTTGAGTTGATTAACCCCAGTACTATGTAGCAACTTGGGGACCAGCTTCAGTTGTTGGAGTTTTGATGCTCGAGGCTTAAATCTTGGTGTTATAGAAACGAGGCCCGAGTGCCTATGATCGTGTGGTCTCTCGGTGTTATAAAGTAAAGGCCCGAGTGCCTATGACCGTGTGGTCTCTCGGTGTTATGAAATAAGGCCCGAGTGCCTATGACCGTGTGGTCTCTTAGTGTTATGAAACGAAGGCCGAGTGCCATTTTGAATATTTCAATGTTGCTTGGCTTGAATTTTGATAACTTTGTTGATGATAACTTTCTGGCCGAAATAGTGATTGATGTTGAGTTTGAACATTTTTGCTGATGTTGATCTTTATTTTGTCGAGCATTGTTGTTGTAGTATTTTTGCAAAAGGAAAGGAAATTGTGATCCTGGTAGTGAGTCTGAGCTCCTTTAGTCTGAGCTTAGTAATGTGGGATGGTAGTTTTGAGAAATGATGGAATGTGGGCTTTGAAGGACCAAATTTGGGTTTGCCCAATCCGAATGGTGAGATGAGCTTGGTAGTTCAAGTGAAAGACCAAGGTTGTATAGTTTCTAGAATAGAGGATGCTGCAAGATGCTGGTTAGGTTGTCTTTAGATTTGTGCTCTGGTTTATACGACTATGTAGTGGATACTTGACTTCGTCATTAAATTTTGTTAAACACTCGTTGAGATTTCCATGAACAAGGATTTGCTATAGAGTAGGATCTGTCTGAGCATTGTTTGATCCGGTTTTGAGCGGGAGCCACCATTTGTCATTTGAGCATAAATGAGTGCTTGTTTATTGTTGCTTGATAGTGTGTTTGATGTCATTTGACAATTTCTGCATATGAGTGCAATGTTGATGTCAAGTGAGATGATCAAAGTGTCTGATTGTTTGGATTGATTGTTACTTAAAGTAGCATCTTCAGTAAATACATTTTCCTTATCTATAATGATAGATAAGAGAACAACAATCTTGGAATCGTTTAATCGATCTCAATTGATGGTCAGTCCTTGAATTAAAAAATATATCAATGTGATTGATGCATGTTTTGCATGAAACTATAATAATATATTCAAGTATGAACGTCTGTAATTATTCTTGTAAAAATAAGATGTGAAAATAATAAACAACTAAGAAAGAAGAGAACTTATATGTGATGTGCTTTTACCCCGCCTTCGAGTTTAACGAATATTTATGTTCGTTGAAGTTGTTCAGTTGTTGTTGAATATCTGAAGGTCTCTCTATATTCTTTTGTTTATGTAATGTGACTGTCCAAGAAAATCTGTTTTACTGTCCGAGTTTGTGTCTTTGTTTACTTGGCACTTTGTTCTGCCTTAAAGTTATTCCTCGAGGATGTCTTGATATGTCTGAGTGTCCAGTTCTCAAATTTGATTCCAATGTTAGATTCAGATATAATTGGGATGAGACTGCATCATATTTTATTTCGGGTTGGCCCTGCTTTATGAATTTTTATGGGCCTCAAGCTCTCGTCGTCAGGGTATCATCAAATGAATGCTTATTTTCTTTATCTGAGTACAATTGAGTACTGGGGACCTAAAATATATTGCAATATATTTATAATAACCAATCAAAAATTTTGGTTAGTTTCACCATCAATATTAACTTAGCATGGTTTCAGATATTTGACCGTTCTGAACATAGCCTGCAATTTTGTTAATAAAAACAAATAATTTGCTAAAACATTAATTGACTTGTATCCCAAGTCCTGCTATTGGACTGAAGTTCATGTGAATTTGATACTGGATGTCGTGTCCATCTCTTGGAGCTATTGCCAGGTTATGGCTCATCTATCTTTGACTTGTGTTTGTTGTCATGCGAATCTGCAAAAAGAGATTTTTGAGATGGTCACTTTATAGTAGTGTATATATTTTAGTGGTACTCGGTGTGTTTGGTATTCGGCTCTCTCGATGAATGCTTGGCGATCAACGAATGCTCAATGCTCTGATGCTTCTTGTATCTTGAATATTGCTAGGTAATTCATACTATAGTGTAACAAGCTTAGTGTTCACTTTAAATGAGATCAGAACTGAGTACCCAAATAACTCACTCGGAAGCCCGACTGTAACTAGGCTTCACTGCTTCGATGCTCGTTAAGAATAAAATCAAAACAATTCAGACCCAGTTATTTAGAACTTGAATATTTAAGAATCAGACCTTGATGTCCGACTGTTTCAGATGCTCAGATATTTTGATGTTCAATGCCTGATGCTGCCTGGATATCCAAGGCTGCGATAACAGAGACTCGGATACTCAGATGTTCAATAGTTGATAGGCTTCAGTGCTGTGATTCAAACTCTTGTTGCTCGAACTTTTTGATGTTGGGACTAGGATGCCTTACTGTCTTTATACTTTGATGCATTGAAGCTCGTCACTTTGATGGATGTTCGTAAGAGCGGATGTTCGGTATTCGATGCTCGTAGATCCGTCTATCATTTAAGATCTGACTTCTTCTATATATCTTCATCAACTTGTTTTTTTATTATTAAGGAGCCTTTTACTTCAGTTCTGAATCTGGCATCGGGGGCTGCTTGACTAACTTCGTAACCAAATCTCTGAGACTTGAACCTTGACTTTTTAGCTCAGTAATCAATGGCAAGATTGCTTGTAAGACTCATATAACGACTTAACATGGTCAAGTGACCTAGGTTTTATCTGTCCAGCTCAGTGTTTATTTTATAAAAAATAAAATGAATTTGTTGGGAGTCTGACTTAAGTGAACGACTATCTTCAAGTTTCAGTTGTGGATGCTCCTTAATCCAGTGCTCGTTGCCCAGCTCTTAACCCGAGCTTTGCTGAAAGCTCTTCTAAACCAATTACTAGTAGGGGAATTTGCACTGCACAGAAAATCATTGGCAAACACCTCTTGTCGTCGTAGTTTTTGTCGTTCTTCTTTGATGACGGATCTCATATATTAACAGGTTGTGGTCGGAGCTCAGTTTATGAGGTTGGTTACAGAGGAATGAAGGGACGCTAGCATGGAATATAGGCTTTATAAAATCTTCCGCAATATTGCATCGTTGCTCTTTTTTTTATAGAGGTCTGAAGATGTATCTTGTTCCATATATTCGACGTTTGCACTTCTATTTCCATTATGTTTCACGTTTGGATCCGTTCTTAATCCGAGTTTGACTCTGCTATTCTGAGCTTTTGAAAGAACATTGTGATCATTTAAAGAACCAAGTCTCTTGAGGGAAGTTAAGCGACTGACTTTGATTTTCTATTGCAGCTTTAGAGGTATTTTTCTAGTGACATAATATTTCACTAGTATAGTATTAGTCTTGATTCATGGAGTCACCGACTACTTCAGTCTTCCATCTTTAAGTATTCCATTGCCATACAGGTTGTTACAATGAACATCCAGCTGGTTAATTTCTTTTCGAAACCAGACCCAGATGACTAACTATTTCGTTGTTTTGAAGCACAATGCTCAGCGCTTCGGTGGATACTTAGTATTCAGAGCTTATGAGATCTTCGGTACCTAAAGGCTCAGTGCATGCCTAGTTAATGTGCATGAAGTCGGTGTCCGACGAACGAGTAGATACTCAGCATGGAGTTTCAACATTATGCAGTGTTCTATCATTATCCCTTGTATATTTCTATTTCTGCCATCTGCCGTGCTTCCTCTGTGGCCACGTCTTCCACGATTTGCTTAAAGTCAAAGATTGCACTTCCATACTGTACATGTGCCTTTAGTCATTCTCAGTCATTGTATTTGTCACGTTCTTGATGTTGGAGCTCTAGATCACTTGGTTACTTTTGATGTTTCTGTGCTCAACTTATCCATCTTTGGATTTTGAGTAGTTACTTGTAAAGTTCATCGGGCAATGTTGCAGCTTTAAGTCACTCTGTTTTTAGCTTTCTGACTTAATTCTCAGCTTGAAGTATCCAATGATCAATTAGGCACCTTGAATCCCTGCTCCTCGGTGTCAGTCATCTCAGAGTTTGATGTTTTATGCTTCAACTATCTTTGAATTTTCTACAAGAGTCCTTCATTCAGCTCCCAAGCGTAAATGGTTTACTCTGTTGTTGCGTAAGGCACTAAGCTGAGCAAAAAGGTATTGAGTTTCGGGCAATAGAATTTTTAAGCAGTGTAAAATTTAACAAAGGTGATTGTAATGTTCAACAGATTGAAGTTCTACTGTTATCAGTGATGCATCTTCATAGGCGCTGGTTTGGGAATTTTCTGGATAATATTAGGGCCACCCAACCACTCCATCCCAAGTTCTCGCTCATGGATTTGTTGAGCAAGTATCAAAACATGTTATTTTCTTATATGGATAATGCATAAACAATCATTAGTTCTCCAGTTCACGAACAACCATTAATTCTCCAATTTGTCTGAACTTGGAATACTTAACACGAAGCAAGTAAAATCCTTGATCACCCTGGAAGACTTGTGCAACTCTTTTTGTCGAAATTTTTCCTTCCCTTTTCTTAGTGGATTCAATGACCAAGTAAAACCAGTCCATTGTAATTGCTTCGTTCATGTTGGTGCTGCTGTTTTTGAGGGAGCCACTCTTTATTCAATTAAAATTATTCTTTTATTGGAGAAGCAAAAATATGAAGGCAATACTACTGTTGTTCTTGTTTCAAGACTCCATGACGTCGTGTCTTGGATCAACTTGGCCAGTAAATATTTGATTTAAGCCTATGATCATAAGCCTTTTTCCTATCCACGACATCTTTCTATGTTATCGTGCTCCACTGATCACCTCTGTCAACATTGAATTGATGATGCTTACATCAATCTGTTGATTCCCTTTGCCGCGGCTAGTTTGTTTCTTCTGTGTGAATGAGTTTGAAAATTAAGAGAGTGGTTCAGTTGAATATTTGATCATGCACATAGGTTCTAAGTAAGATAACTCAAAATTTAATTCGGTTGTGCCTAGCTCTTTACTCTCTTATTTTGAAACAAACAAGAAAAGCTAGGTTTCCCACAGATGGTGCCACTTGATAACTCCGAATTGAATCTCTTGCTTGTGGAACATGCATCGACGAGAAGAACGGGTAAAAGGGTGGGGTTTCCCCCACAAACACTCCAAAGATTAAGTCAGTATTTGTATGGAGAAAATAATAAAGCAAACAGAATAGAATAGAATGAGTGTATGATGAGGTGATGATGGGATGATAGCCATGGCTTGGTGTAGAGTGATATCTTGATGTAGAGTATGAGAATGTGAAGATATGATAATGTGGAGATGATTGAATGATCATGAATGATATGAGATGTATATATAGGGAGACATTAACCCAAACCTTTTAGGAATAAGATTCCTTCTTAAGTAGGGATTGCCTTATTTAGGTGAGAAGTAGACTTCCTTTATAAGCATCTTCCTAATTGAGTATTCTTCTTCTCCAAGTAATCCTCCTCTTTGGTGCATTATAATCCTTATTAGAATAGGATACTTAATATGGGGTATCACCACCCTTAATTAACTTAAAAATACTCTTTTATAACACTTACATAAATAAAGACTAAAAATAAAATAAAACACAAGGCTTTACTGACAAGGATGTTGGCCAACCTTATTCTGAAACTTCTATCTACACTCACTCAACTCTGTTCACCAACTATTAAACCCTGCTATCTGAAAATATTTTTAAAATAAAGTAAAATGAGTACAGAAATACTCAGTGAATAGATACATCAAGCAGAAAAATAATTTGGTTAAACCAAACATATTTAACTTCTCAAATGCTAATAATAGAGTATTTGAAAATCACATTATAATCCACTTGAAACATCAAATCCTTTCTCACTTTCAAACTTGTGCAAAGTATAGCCAAGTAAAACACGTTTTTTTTAAACATCATTACAAAATTTCACATGTATTAACCATCCCTATAATAAGCATCACAACCTGGCCATAACATACAGGCCATCACAAACTCATTCTCTAGGCACACTTGAAGGCTAACCCTTCGACTACATTAGCATGGAACGACCTTTCTACCTTCACCGTCCTGCAACCAAGTGCCTTGTTGTTTATTGCACAATAACAACCATCAAAAATCTCAAATGAGCATATATCACCTCAGCACATTCACACATCACATATAGGGTGGTAATACACAAATCAAATACCATTTCCTCCAAATAATCAATCAAAACAATATTATCATATTTATGGTTCAATAACCATTCAAAATCAAACAATCTTCA
>CATIWM010028520.1:0-23431 GCA_949671775.1 Mallotus repandus | reverse complement strand
ATCATTTAACAAACTACAATAAACTCACAAAAAATCAAATTTAGATGTATTTTTATTTTAATTATGAATAAAAAATGATTTTTAAAATAAATTTACAATATTTTTATAAATAACCAATTAGTTAGATTGATCATAAATCATATATGGAATAAATTTATTATTGAAATTTACTATTATATTAATGTTTTCTTATAAAATAATGGTAATATTAGTTAGAAGGGCATTAAAGTGTAACAAAATTGTGAACCATAGGGTACTTAAATGCTAAAAAAAGTCACAAGACTGGTTTTGCCAAACATCAAAATCACAGGAATCTTAATTGTAGTTATCCCAAATATAAAATAGAACCAACTGTATAATAACTTAAGTAATAAGAATGTCATGACAGTACTTTTTATAACTATTGTTAATAAATTTCTATGCTCTCAGAATTGAATGTATCACATAATTTGAATACTATAAATTATTTTATCACATAACACAAGGAATAAAAATTATAGTAATTTACATCAATATGTCGTAATAAGGGTAATTAAGGGTAATTTAGCTCAGATTTTAAAAGGAAAATCAAAGTAGTTAGAATCTGATAGCAAAACGACAAAATCATGAATCTTTTGAATCAAGCTGCTCAATCTTAAGATTACTAATCATCCATTTGAATTGACTTGTGTCACAACTGCTAAGTTTGAATAGGTAGGATGTGTTTGAAGCAACTGAACGAAGCAACCCTTTTCTGATTATGCTAAAGAACTCTCGTCTATGTTTTCTCACTTGGGTTCACAAAAAACTGACAAAACATTAGCAGAGGTTTGAATTTTTAGCTAGACACGCCTCTCACTAAACTTGAAGTTGGATTAAGGTGGAACAATTTTCAAGCTTCTCTTTACTTTAGGTTGCGGCCTATGAGCTACTCCAACCTACCTATGTATATTTTTGCTTTTAGCAAATGACACAAAAAGCAAAGCAAAGGGTTATTACCAAGTCTTTGAATTTGTACAATCTCTTGTAGCTAGAAAGCCTTATATATAAGCATGCAAATATAATTACCGCAAGCAAAAGAAGATGCTTAATTAATCAAATTATAAACTTTGATTGTAACTGACTAACTGCATTATTAATGAGAAGGAATGAGCTAATGATCAGTCGGTACTTTTACAACAACAGGCAAAAGGCATTCTGGTTTTATTAGGATGTTAAGATGTTGTGATCATGTGAAAAGTTTAAAGTCAATAGTATAATAACAACAAAACACAAAGAAAAAGAGGGATAATATTACCAACCAAAAAAAAAAAGAAACATATATTATATTTATATCCGTTAAAATAAACAACAATTATTCTGACTTGACAAAATAAAATTTTAAGTATATCTCTTTCTCACAGCTAAATTAATCCCAGAGACCTATCTAACCATATCTCTTATCCCTAAACATTCTAAAGCATTAATATCTCGCCCCCCTCGTCCGCTACAGAAAGAGAGGATGGTTAGAAGGATGGATGACTCCCACCCACTCATTCCCTCAATCATGACACGCCCAACACCCATACCCAAACACTCTCTTCATAAATTCATAACCCAACTTCCTCTGTAAATGCACCACAATACAAAAAAATGAGGAAACAAAATTAACAAAATGAAATAAAAAAAGGGAAAAAAAAACACTAGCACACCCCACTTCCACCCCAGTTTTGCCCGACCAGTCTAGTCCCATCCTCATCTCTCACATTATTTTGTACGCTTCCCTCTCTCTCTCTCTCTCTCTCTCTCTCTCTTTGTTATTAAAAACAAGCTGTTATAATAATAATAATTATTATCATTATTATTATTATTTATCTACCTTGTTTGTCTCTGTACTCTTTTCTTTATAAAAATTTCTTGATCTATACCATCTTTCTTATATATTGTTTACCTTTCTGCCTTGTTTAACACTTCTCCTTTGATCTGTTACAACGCTTTGTATCTTCAATTTTTAAGCATTAAAAGGATGTCCTTCGACTTGGTTTCTGAACGTGTTTGTTATGTCCACTGCAACTTCTGCAACACCATTTTAGCGGTATACCACTTCTCTTTCATTTTCTCTTTGTATTTATGCATCTTCTTTCTCTTTTTCCTTACCAACTTCCAAGCTTCCTTTCTTGTATCTCTCCAGAACTAAAATGGCCACGATACCATCATGTTCAATCATCTGTAATCTTTTGTTGGTTAAAAGTGTTGGTCTTTTGTTTTCATATGGAGGAATTCCGTTGAAAGGACGGGTGATAAGAGTATAAAGACAAAAGATTTTGGTTATCGATCTTCTCCTATTGTGTAATGTCTTTAATTTTGCTATAAGATTTCCCTTGAACCATGATGGATGAAAAAAAATTTCTTTGATTTTACTTGGAAATAGCCAAAGAACCATTCTTATACCTCATATTTTATGATCAACTCAAACCCAGCTTTCCCCCAAAACCTCCGAAGTGATGTGAAGTTCCTCTATCTTGATTCTTGAAACACAGGAGCTTTACATATAGCTGGTATGAGACTTGAAAGCTCATGAACTAAGGGAGTATAATCTATGGCAGCCCTGAAGAGATTTAATGGCCTTGACGATGCACGAAATATATAAAAAGAAGTTGGGCATATTGCAATTTGAAATGGTTATAAAGAAGAGAGCAGCACAAAGGGTATTCGTTGTTGAGCTGTTTGCTAGGGCTACATTTAGGCTTTAGGGTTCTTACAAGGTCATGGTTGGGAGAGAATAAGCGAGTCTTTTTTTTTTTTTTTTTCCTTTTCTTAGCTTTGTAGAAAAATTTAGACGGTTCTTATGTCATGCTACTCTACTGAATAGCATCTGTCACTTTAGGATGATATGGTTTTCTTTTCTCCATTTTCAATTCATTATAGTTTCTTGACTATGTTTAAATTGTTTCAAGATCTCGCTTTCCTTCTCTCTTTCATGCGGAGGCGGATGCTTCTGTTGCTGCATACTGAATAAGAATCATAATTCGTCTCAAAATACGACCAAGTTTTGTTGCATATTTTGAGGTTTATGTCGATCTTAAGTACAGAAGGAGTGTTTCTCTTTGTTTCTACAAGAAAATAAAATTGTGGGGATGAGAGAGCTACCAAGACCGAAGAGACTCATGGCTCATATAGAGCAAAATTGCTTTTAAGTACTCTCTTCTTTTTCAACCTTCTTTCATCATAACAATCCTCTGTAAAAACAAAACCCTTTAAAGAGAGTTTCCTTCTTTTGTTTATCTCTTTAAAGTGTTTCTTCTCTATCGATCTCTTTTCAAAAATTGAGATCCTAAGCAGTGCACAAAGACAGTAAAATAAATCATTTGTAACCCAATATTCATCTTTCTCTATCTCTTTCTTTATTCATTGCCATATATTTTTGCTGTGTTTACTGGTCGCAAGTCTTTATGGTTTTCGTCCAAGTCATGTCCCTTTCATCTCCCTCTCTGCATATGTGTGTTTGTAAATGATGCCTATTCCTCTTCCTTTTTTTTTTTTAGCTCTTTTATCATTTTCGCAAACTGTGTCAGGAGAAAAAGTCATGAGCACCGAAAGGAAAGAGTTTTTATTTTTTATTTTTCTATTTTTATTTTTGGAGAGTATAGGATTTGAATTATAAGGTCAAGTCCTTTTAGTTATTACCCATGTGAGTTGTCTGTGAGGTCAGTGATAACTGGGAACAAGTGCATTCGATCTTTACATAGATAAAAAATAATTTTATCTT
The DNA here is from genome assembly GCA_949671775.1 of Mallotus repandus. Lineage (NCBI taxonomy): Eukaryota > Viridiplantae > Streptophyta > Magnoliopsida > Malpighiales > Euphorbiaceae > Mallotus > Mallotus repandus. The sequence continues at coordinate 19,704 of CATIWM010028520.1, read as the reverse complement.
TATAACCTAGCCCAACGAAATTGCCTAAATCAATGTTAATGATACGATTCTTGCAGAGAAAAAAGATTTCTGCTTCCATCGCTTTACTTCTTTTCCTCCTCCTCCTCCTCCTGTTTCCCGTTTATCCTCTTAAAATACTGAATTTTGGAACCCTACATTTTGCTCTTTCCTTCTTTTCCTTTATGTATTTTCATTTCAATATGCATGATTGGTATGAATAATCTTATGATATATAGGGTTTTTTTTTCCTACTTTAACAATACGTTCATGGTGTTTAATTAATAAATAACTAGGAATGAGGTTTATTTAATTAATTCTTTCGAATAACCTTTCAAATTAAACAATGATTTTCAGAACTTACATGCAATGTTGCATCCTTTTGTTTCTTTGCTTATAAATTTGTTTGATGTTGGATACAAGTTGGGTCTAACTCATAAGGTGAAAAAAAAAATTAGCTGTGCATAGCTCGCTAGATAAATAGCTGTTATAGTAGTTCCTTGGTGCCTGGATTCGGATGCATGCTAGGGTTTCTAGATGCTTTAGCAGATGCTAATTATAAGTGTGTCTGCGTGAGAGAGATATGTGCATACGTATATGTACAAAGAAGACAGTTTGATATTTAAAAATGGCTGGTGTTTGTTGTTTTGCTGGGTGCAGGTTAGTGTTCCAAGCAGCAACTTATTTGCAATTGTGACAGTTAGATGTGGCCATTGTGCCAATCTGTTGTCTGTGAACATGGGAGCTTCACTTCAGGCATTTCCTCTTCAGGATCCTCAGGTATTATTTCTGATTCTTTTGATCCCTTTATTTAAGGTCAGCAATCTGTTATATTTATTCGGTGCATGAATATATTAATACTATAGTCAGAAAATAAAGAAAACTGAAATTTTCTTTTTTAATCAATAACGGAATGTAATTGAATTCCTTGATTTTTGTTATTAACTTTTCTTCATGTGTTCTGGACAGATAAAATCATCTCGGTGATGGTTCATCCCATAAATATAAAATATAAGACAATTATTGTTCATTCAGTTTTGATTTGACTTGTTTTCTCCTGTATCTTTTCAAAAACATTTCTTTTTCGGAATCTTTGGTATCCTTTTTTGTTTTGTATTTATGGGATGAATTATTAAGCACTAGACAAGCTAAAAATTACTGTGGGATTAGACTAATAAACACCCACGAATGTTCCTTATTCTGTCTTTTATGTCAAAGGATATAAATTTAGTTTTCATTTTAACTTATTATTTCACATAGGACCATATTTTTTTTGTTTGATTAGCAGTCACAGAAAGTGCACTTAAACTCTGAAGATTTAAGCAAGGACAGTGGGTCATCTTCCAAATGCAACAAGGTCTCTTCCTTTGAATCTGCTGATCATGAACCACCAAGAATGCCTCCCATCCGTCGTGAGTCTTCTCTTTCTCTTGTTATGCTAACAAGTAATGGTGCCTGTGCCATTAGTTGTAGACAGGATTAGATACTATATTGATGCCAACATGTTTATTTCATACCTGAAGGTAAATGCGTAGCCAACTATAGTTTGACCTAAATAGTGGTTGGACATGGAAATTTTGAGAAAAGAAAAAGTGTCTCCACTTGCAAAATCTGACAAGAATAAATAATTTTCAAGTGATAGATAAAACTTTTTATTTAATCTCACTCTCAATGCATTCATATAGCCCATCAAAGATGTTGACATTACGTAACAAGTGAAACTGGCTATTTATTATAACACTGCCCTAGAACATCCAACAAGGACAAATCAAAAGTATAGCATAACAAAATATTATTTTGAATATAATGTCTATATTATATGTTTTAACTTTTCTTTTCCTTAATTTACAATAAAAGAAAATGAGTGTGTTTCAGCTTTTTTTAACCCCAAAAAAAAAAAAAAATTTGTTGGACGAACACAGTTTTAAGACTGAGTTAAAAGTGAAGTTATTAAATTATACTTTTTCTTTCAAGAAGTTGGGTTTTACTTAGCCTTTATTTAGTTTAATTCTATCAAGAAATTAATTTCATTTGGAAATAAATTTCAAATAAATTTTATTTGCAAATGAATTTTAATTAATGAAGTGTGTTTGGTTTGAATGAATAATTTATAAAATTCATTTGAAATGAATTACATATTTTGTTATATTGTGTTTGATATAAATTTTGAATTTATGTTTTTGTCAAATATACCCTTTTAAATATAAAGATATTTTTTAAAATAAAAGTAAGGAAAGGTGTTTTAGTAATTTAAACGTATATACTTAAAATTTGTGAAATTTATTTGGAAATTCTAACCGTTTTGATAGAATTTGGTTTAGTTATAATCAATTTCACAAATTTAAAAATTTGGAATTGCAAATGAATTTCATACAAAATTCATTTAAACCAAATATACATCATTTGGATTCGTAAATGAATTTCATAAAATTTTGTGAAATTTCATAGCCTTAATTCTGTCCACTTGCTTTTCCATTCTACTTTTTTTTGTAATTTGATATCTAACTTCAAAATACAAAAAAATTTTAAAAAATGAGAAAAATAAGATGAAGCCCTTGTAATTTTTAGAATAAACAATTCCATTTTTTATACTTACTTTTTGGTATTTTCCTGGTTATTTTGCATGGGAAATGGCAAAAAGCCTAAACCAAAATTGATTAAATAGATGGAATGTTATGCTGGATCTAATTTTGACTTTGCATCCATCTCACGATATGCACAATGCACATGATCATTATCCTTAGAAGAACCCGTAACTTAATGTTATTTTCCATGGTACAATATGGCTAATGATCCTGTCAGATATAATATTTTTCACCTCAACGTTCCAAATTAGTCATCGCATTAGCATATATGCATGTGTTTAGCCATGATTAGTTCCCATTTCTTTGGATGCAAATTCCCATTTTAACAATTATGATGTATTTTGCCTGAATTGATAAGCTTAAAACAGTTAGATGAAATTGAAGATTGACTCAGAGTACTTTATAAATTATGTTTTAGAACTAATTATTTCTCAATATATTATTGATGTACGCAGCTCCTGAGAAGAGACAACGTGTTCCTTCTGCATATAACAGGTTCATTAAGTATGTAATTCAACTCAACATCTCTTGTAGTGGTCACATTTTAATTGAGGTTCCTTCATTTCACTGCACCATTAAACAATAGTATAATTTATGTCTTGAAATTGATTTGCTAACCACAGTATTAAACTGCTTTTACATTCAATATAAACTTCTTTCAGAGAAGAAATACAAAGGATCAAGGCCTGTAATCCTGACATAAGTCACAGGGAAGCCTTTAGCACAGCTGCAAAAAATGTAAGTATTAATTATAGTAAAATTAAGTATCTAGTACTTAGAAAGTGGTAGGTGCACAGCACAAAAGGGCTTTTACAGGACGGAAATTGCATATATCAACCATAACATTAAGAGCAATTGACTGTACGATGGCTATTCCTATCAACATTAAAGGTCTATGCTATATTTTCAAATTTTGCCTAAAAATAGTAAATGAATCCTTAGTAGAAAAGCAATTTTTGTGTTGCAGGTTATTGGCATAAATTTATGGGCGAGAAATAATTTATCTTTCAGTGCTAGGAATCTTAATGTTTTAGGTCAATATGCATTAAAATTTTATATTCTTACAAGATTGTTCAAGAGGTCAAAAATAATTATTTTTCGATTATACTAATATACTTTTAGTACAAACCTATTTCACTGATGAAATTGACAAATCAGGAATTAAATAGGTAAAAATTTTAAAAAATGTAAAGATTTAATCAGTTAAATTGATAGTTGAAGGGTGTAAGCGAATAAATAGGTGAAGTTTAAGGGTGAAATTGTACATTTAGCCTAAACTATTGCTAGGGCACTGCAACATTACATACATAACTATCCATAATATCAACAGAAATACTTGTTAAATGCTTGTAATATTCCCATATTATAGGTAACTCTTCTTATATCGTATTGCCTGATGGATTCATTTTGCACTCCTCCACTACATATGTTTTTTTAATTCAAAGAAATGACAAGCAGTATTGAAGCTAGATTTTTATATAGTGTTTAACTGACATTCATATGTAAAAATGACGTAAGTATGAGATCAGAAACTAGAATCTAGTTAAATTAGGAAGCATCCTTCTTTGAAATATGAGCTAATAGATAAGAGTTTTTACCTTTATTATGATTTGATATTGTTATTTCAATATTTAAATGATTGATTAGAATCATATCCACTTTTGTTAGAGATGTGTTTGTTTCATTCTCTTAATATGCACGAAGGATTTGACAGCACAAAAGACTTAATTCTAGAAATGTTCACCAATGGTACAAAGTAGCTAAATTTTCTCATTTAGATTTTTAAATTAATGGTTCCAGTAAAGTTAAAATTACTTGAAGAGAGCCTTTAACCTAAATTAATGACCCACAAAGTTCCCCTCCTGCATAATACTCTTTTTTTTTGAGAATTTTAATAACTTAAAACACACGCACAGAGTATAGTGACGCCACACGCCATCTAATAAAATCATGACAATTTTATTAGATGCGGAATGCTATATATGCTACACACAAGTTCTAAGATAGCAATGCATATGCATATTTATGTATGTATTTATATATGTTATATGAATCTGTTTTGCAGTGGGCACATTTTCCTCATATTCACTTTGGGCTGAAGCTGGATGGGAACAAGCATGCAAAAGTAGACCATCAGTGTGAGTAGAAGGAGAAAGAGGCAGGGAGGGAGGGAAGGAACTAGTTTTTACTATATATATCTATACGTATAATAATGAAAATAATGAATCATAGTAACTTGAAGACAGAAAGGGGAAAAAAAAAAGAAAAAATAGAGGTTGAATGGAGTCTCTCCTGAAAAAATAGGAAAGCCCTCTTGATCAACCTCACCCTTATCAATTTTCATTTCTCTTTTAAATATTAATTATTTATAAATATGTGTGTGAGTGTGTTCCACTTTTCTAACGCAATGAGTGACTGCTATTCAAATGACTATTGCATTTCTGTTTGAACCTTTTTTTCCAATTAGATGAACCAATTTTTCTTAAGTTTAAGTAAAGAACAATTTGTAGAACATTGTGCTCTTCTTCTCATTACCATTATTATACTTCTCTCTGTATGCCCCAGATGACAAAATGGACAGCCACGTTGTCTACTATTGTGTGTGAGAGAGAGAGAGAGAGAGAAACAGGACCACTTCGCCAATTTGACACTCCACGAGTCAGTGTTATACCTAGAGGGCCATGAGTCATACCATATTATGATGAATGCTCTGCTTTTATAGGTTTATAATATGCCAATAACTTCCACTATTTTTGTTTTCATTTTTCAAGAGTTATGCATACATTATAAGAACTTAAGGGTCGACAGATGCAGCCCCTGCACGTTCCCTCCTGTGCATTTCGAGCCTAGTTAATCAGACCATAAATGTCATATCCTTGGGAAAAATGCATGTGTCTCAATTTTAAATTTTTCCTATTTTTATAATTCAATATATATTTGTATGAATTGGAAAAAATTTAAAAATTGTTTTTTTTAACAAATTTTGTAGGTTTAAGTAATTATTTGTCCCATTTTAAATAACAAATTAACTTAAATATTATCTTTTATATTATATTTCATTTTTTCTTTTTATAATTAAAAAGATCATAATTTTTTAACTTATCTATTATAAGTTAAATTGGATCCTTTATTTATAACATAAAGTTCACATTGGACCTTAATATTATTTTAATTCCCAACATGACCTTTATATATATATATTAACTTGCAGTATGCATACGGTATGGATTTATTTTAGTTAATTTATTTTATTTGTATTTTTATTTTATTATTATTATTATTATTATTATTATTATTATTGTTATTATTACTACTACTACTACTATTACTACTATATAATATGCACTGTGTGAATTCATTGCTAGTCATCTTAATTTTAAAAGACTGTTGTTTATTGAATGAAAATAATTAATTTGATTAAATGAAACGAAATAACAATTCAAATAGTATAACTAGAAATAAAATATTATAATGTTTATTAAATTCAGATAATATTGTATAAAAAGAAAATTTACTGAGTGAAAAAGAAAATTGTTATAACTTTTTTTTTTATAAATTATAAAAAAAATGTGTATATATCTAATCAATTTATTTTTAAAATGTGTCATATAATCATTTTGACGTAAAAAATTTGTTAAATTCATTTTAGAAAAAATTTTTGATTCAAAATTAACTGGATAACAATTTTCATTACCAAAATTGTAAATATTATAAAATTCAGACATTGTTAATGTATTTTTTTCTATATTTTACATATGTAGAATAAATTAATCTATTGGTAGCCAAAATTATAATATTTGCAGTTTCTTTTTTTTGTAAATTTGTTTTAATTTTAAAATTTGATAAAACTATTTAAATATGATAAATTATTTATAACTTTATCACCATTTAAACTTTGATCAAATTATATATAAAAAAAAAAAGGTACGTGCAACATTTAAAATGACTTATTTTATGGTAATCATTTATGTATTTTCTTTATCAATTTTGATCAAAATATAATGTATTAGAATTTCAAATAGTTACTTAAATTATAATATTTTTACTAAATCGATTGTACAAATAACGTTACATCAGATTTTGAAACAATGAAATTGAAGAAACCACATTACATATTCCAAAGGTAATTGAAATTCCATTGTAATCAGTTCAGTAGTATAGTCATAGATCATTATAGGTGGGTCATCGAAGCAACCATCTAGGTCTTTCCTGTAAGTACCAAGAATAAATGCAAACACCAAATTGGATGGCAAGCGTACACACATCCATATATATATATATGTAAGTACACACAAACCAAATCAATAGTGGGTATATATAAATTTCTGTATTTATTATTAATTAATTAATTATTTATTTATTTTTTGTTGCGCGTGGTCTCTATATAGTTGCTTAGTCAATAAATAGTCACCATATGTAACAAAAGAGGAATGGGAGAAGGAAGAAGATGAATAACAAGGCTAAAGAATCCCTAGATTTGGTCTCAACTATAATAGAAAACATTTTGCTTACGTTCACTTTTTAGGGTTGGTCAGGTTGACACATCAGTCAATCTCGCAACAGAGATGAACAACTTAATTAAGCAACGTAATTATTGATCTTTTTCATAAAAACTACAGCTACAGGACCTTTAGTTTTTACCTCGCTTTTATGTCTTTCAATTACATGTGTGCTTCAGCCTTATCTCTCACTCGATCACAATTAACAAAATCCATACTTCTGTTGATCTATTTAATCAACAAGACCTGTCATGCTGACGTGAACTATACCATTACCCTCAGCCACATTAACTTCATTTTTTATGCTTCTCACCATTGATCAAAATTCCATTAGTGGGGTCATGAACGTAGTACCAAAAAAGAAAAGCCCAAATTTTCGCCATAACTAAAAGGTGGAATGTTGAAACTGTGCCCATTAATTTTTTAGGTGGTACATGAATAATCCTACTACTCACTGTAGATAAAAATAAAAGAACTGAAAAAAGGAAGGAGGGAAGCAGCCGCAATGATACCCGGAGAGAGCAAGAGGAGAGAAGGCAAGGTTAAAGGAATTGAAATATCAATTATGTAACAAAAAAATAGAAAAAGAAAAAGTAAGGAATTAGTTTGTCTGTTGGGATGGGGATAAGAGTACAGAATCTGATATGTCAAATCATGCAGTTGGTAATTTGGAGCTATGTGGTGGCTGTGTGAAAGTGGGTCATGTTTTAAAAGAAAGGATCGTTGATATTTACTTTATGGCATTAAAAATGTCTGGGTTGGCCTGTCCTGTCATATATGTGTGTATACATACACACATGCGTACAGAAGCAGAATTAAAGAAGAAGGGAAGAGATGGGCTAATAGAGTATAGTCATGGGGAGGCGCTAGCTAGCTCTCTTTATCTGGTCGTATTACTATAACACTATTTAGAAAGCAAGGGGGGGACAAAAGTAGCGGGAGCAGAGCAGAGAAGGTAGTCAGTTCAGTAGTGACATAACATTTTTCTGGGTTGCAAACATCAATGCCGGAAGATACTTTGAGATTTCCCCACTAATACTAATACTATCCACTCCATGCGTTTTATACACCCCACCGCTTGCCTCCTTGCCTGCCTTCTTGCTGTGCACTCACTCACTCAATCCCTCTCATGTTTCTCTATCTCCCTCAATAAATTAATAAATTCTATTTTGACCTTGCTTGTTTATTATTTTTCGTAATAATTATCATATACAACTGGTTTACAATGATATATGGCGCGGGAATCATCCTATGTATTTTATCTTTTTTACCTTTTATTATTCTATGCAGGGATGTGCAAATAATAATGATAATAATAATAATGAACCGACAATTCAAGCTCGATTTCAGTTTAAAATTTTTGAGAACCGAAAATTTCGTTAGAACTTAATTTGAACCAAAAAATTGAATTATTAATATACAAATAAATATATATATATATATATATATGTTTAAGATAATTTAAGGGACATTTGGTTCGTGCTCCGGAATTGGAATTAGAAGGAATAGGAAAATGAATGAAAATTGATGAAGGGGTTAATTACACCCATGGTACCCAAATTAATACCAAATTTCCATTAAAAGACTCAATTTTCATTTTGTCACTTAAACCGCCCAAGTGTTCAACTGGGTCTCACTAAAGTGCATGCTCCCACAATCTAGTGGCCGGAGACCACGTGGACGCTGACGTGGTCCCCATGCACGAAAAAAATTTTAAGTCCCCAAAAAAGTACTTACCATGTCATCAACTATCAGATGACGTGGCCCACTCCACTTATATCCCTCCCAAAGCTTCCTGAGCATCATTAAATAAGAAAAACAAAAAAAATGATTAAAGCCTCTCTTTTACAGATCTAAAACGCGATTCATAGCTCTAAAAAAACACAAAAGTTAAACATATTGAAAATCTAACTTGCATTTACAGTGGAAGAATCGCACATGCAAATAACCCAGCGTAAGTCCTCCATTTTCTGTAAATTGCATCTGAATCTTGGTATTTGTTTTATTTTGATTTGAATGAACTTTAAAGAGTTCTAAAATAGACAAGCGACTAAATGTGCATGCATTTTTTGATAGATTAAGCTTTTATAGGGTGTGCTAGGTTTGTGGGGTTTTGAGCTAAGCTTCGCAAAGGAGAAGTACAATGGTGGAGTTTAACAACATCAACTTTTTCATTTAGTGGTGGGATCAACCAGTGACAATGGACAAAAATAATCCAGGTAAAGTGAAGATTTTGTTTATGTATTTGTTTTATTTTATGTTTGGTAAACCTTAAATGAAACTTATTTAATTGAAACAATTTTTTGGGAAAGACTAAATTGTTTGTATATTATATTAATCTTTATCAAAGACATGAAAAAAGATAAACACTTTGTGGGACAGTGGTCTGTGTGGTGGTTTTTGTTTATTGCTTGATAGTGAAACTAAAAAAGTTCATGAATCATTATTTTTATTTTTTTAAAACAGAGCCAATTATTGAGGACTTTGAAGTGCGTTTCCACTAGCCCGGGGGTGGGGGGGTGGGGGGGGGGGGGGGGGTGGGTTTAGTGTATGGGGTTATCATGAGGGGGAGGTTGATCATAAGGTTTTGAGATTGACAAAATTTCTCTTGTTAGATTTGATTTATGGGCACAAGAATTGGGACTGTATAGGAGCATGATGTACTACTGGCGAGATCCTGATAAGGATTATAAGTCAAGTTTAAAACTTTTAGAAAAGGATAGATTAGTATTTGAAATGGCATTAAAAGTAGCTGATGCAGGGGAGGTGGATGTGTATGTGAGGCATTTAAGTGAGGATGAGTTAGAGGAGGTCTTAAATATTGGTCAACTAAGCTTTGTTGTCATTGAAGAAATACATGATGATAGTGAGGAGTTGCCAACTGCTCATAATAGTAATGGTAGGAGGGAAGCTATGACAAATGTTGTAGGAGGTACTGGACAACACTTTATGTTAGCTGAAGCACCTTGCACTCACACAGGTTTTGTTGATGAAGTAGAGTTGGGTGTTGAAGCAGAGACAGTGACTAAAAAAGAAAATGCTTGGGAAGTTGAGACAAGCACTGAAACAACTTTTAGGTTTAAAGCTGAGACAGGCACTGAAATAGCTTATGGTGTTGAAGAGGAGACAGGTAATGAATGTGGCTTTCAAGCTAAAGTTAACACTCAGGCTGATGATGATGTCGATGGGATTGGTCAAGAAGATGTTGAGGTGACTGAACAAGAAAAGGCTAACAGTTTCATTGATCTTGAATATGATATTGTTAATGGGGATAAAGATCTTATTGAAGTTCTTAGAGAAACAGGGCAATTAAAGACAACAACAACAAAAAAATACAGCTAGTGATGGGATAAATGAGCCAGACTTAGAAAATGAGTCTGACTTAGAAAATGAGTCTGTAGAGAATGATTCAGAAATTGATGGTGCAGAAAATGAGGGAGCAGGGGCTGGTTCAACAAGATGTTCAGCTGCTGGACAAAGTGCTAACAATTTTAGAACTAAAAGGAAAGAAAAAATCAAGAAGGTTGGAAGACAAAAAACAAAGGGAGTACACATTAAATCTGGAGGTTTAAAAGCAACAATGAGAGTTGAAGAAAATGAAGCAGGAAGGTTGGAAGACCAAAAACAAAGGGAGTACACATTAAATCTAGAGGTTTAAAGGCAACAATGAGAGTTGAAGAAAATGAAGCAGGAAGGTTGGAAGACCAAAAACAAAGGGAGTACACATTAAATCTGGAGGTTTAGAAGCAACAATGAGAGTTGAAGAAAATGAAGCTAGTTCTGACTATGCAGCATCCGATGACCTTTAAACAGCTTCAGAGTCTGATGGTGATGAAAGAGTGTCAAGACCTAAAGTCAGATTCCCAAGTTTTAATGCTGAGAAGGACATGAATGATCCAACCTTTGCCATAAGTATGATTTTTACAAGTAGAGAGGAGTTTAAGGAAGCATGTAAGCTGTGGGGTATCAAACATAGATTTCAATTGCACTTCCCTAAAAATACTAAGATAAAAGTTAGATGTGAATGTTATGATAGATGTGGCTTTTGGATTTATGCATGCAAATTGAACAAGCATGATGAGAAAGACTTGAAATTTCAAGTTAGGACTTTTAACTTAAAGCATATGTGTCCAAGAAAGCATTGTAACTTCCACCTAACATCCCAATAGATTGCTCAAAAGTACATTGAGGAATTCAGGGTTGACCCTACTTGGAAGCTTAAAGCAATCAAAATTAGGGTTAAAAAAGATATGAGATTAAAAATGTCAAGAATGAAGGCATGGAGGGCAAGAGAATATGCTTTGAAGCAAATTAATGGAGATGAGAAGGAGCAATATTCAAGGCTCTACAACTATAGGAAAGAGTTGCTTTGGACAAATCCGGGTAGCACAGTTGAATTCAAGGAACCAAAAGGCATATTTTAGGGGATGTATGTTTGCTTAGTAGGTCTAAAAAATGCTTTTAAATTAGGTTGCAAGCTAATTATCTATCTGGATGGATGTTGGCTTAAAGGACCTATAGGGGACAACTTCTGTCTGCAACATCAATTGATCCAAATGATTGCATTCTTCCCATTGCATGGTATGTTGTGAAGACTGAAAGCACAGATACTTGGTCCTAGGTTCTTAAACTTCTAAAAGTTGATCTTGATATGAGGAATTCACACCATTTGGGTGTTCATGTCTGATAGACAGAAGGTGTATCCTAATCTTTTACATTGTTTTATTTTTTTTAATTATATTCATGGAAGCATGATATTGAAACTTGTTTAATACTTTTTTTCATGCAGGGGTTGAAAAGAGCAATTGCAGACTTATTTCCAAATTCTGAACCTTGGCTCTGTATTTAGTATATGTAGACCAATTTACGGTCAAAACTGAAGATGGGTGAGACAAGTAGAAATAAGGAGCTCAAGATTGGTTATAGAATGCTGCAAGGGCTGCCTTTAATGTAAAATTGCAATATTTGTTGGAAAAAATTGAAGAAAAGTATCCAGATGCTTCAACTTGGCTTAAAGAGCACCCATATGAGGAGTGGAGCGGGGCATGTTTTAAGAATATAACAAAATGCGATATTTTACTAAACAATTTAAGTGAATGCTTCAACAAGTACATCTTAGAAGCAAGGGAGAAGCCAATTTTGACCATGATGGAAATGATTCGATCTCACTTGATGAAGAGAATTAACTGTAAACAGTTGTGGGAGAATAAAATTAAAGGTAATTTGTGCCCCAAGATTAAGAAGAAGTTGGTTGCATATAAGAAAGACTCTTATAATAGCTGAATTTGCAGGGTCACCTAGAGTTCAGGTTACAGGACCTGATGGTTAGTTTATGTTGGACATGGAGAATAGGTCATGTGCCTGTAGGAGATAGGATCTAACAGGGATTCCATGCATGCATGCATGTTGTTGCATTCTTAAAAATAATGAGGAACCAGAAGATTATGTTGATGCATGCTACTCAAAGGTGACATATCAATGCATCTACGGTTGTGTAATTAACCCAACAAATGGCCCTAGCTTATGGGAAAAGGACAATAATGCAACTGGAATGTTTGTTGCCCCTTCACGAGTTAAGAAAAAAAGAGGAAGAAAGCCTATGGCAAGAAGGAAAGAAGCTGAAGAACTTGAAAACTTGGCTGCTAAGAAGAAATCAAAGGGAAAAAAGGTTCAAAGGATGAAATTGAAGGGCAAAGGGGTTGTTATATTTAAATGCAGTATTTGTGGTCAGTTGGGACATAACAAGAGGTTCTATGACAAAGGCAAAAACAATGTGAGTAAATCATCTTTAAGCTTTTTTTTTACTAATTTCATTTCATAATTTTTAATATTTGTCATTTTTTTCCTCAACAACAAGGCACCATAAGTACTCATGCAGCACCAATTACCCTAAAATGGATGATGGATGTATATTAACATGAAATTGATATTTTGTGCTGGCTGAGTTTTCTTAAATTTTTGTTAATGTTGGCCGAGTTTTGATAATGTTGTGTGTGAACTACTTTATTAGTCTGTTTTTGTGTGATTTTTTTTCTTCAGGGCAGTAGTAACATTTCAGGGGCAATGAATGAAGATGCAATGGCTTTTCCATTTAAGAATACTTCTATATGTAAACCGATGAAATTGGTGTTATATATGATTATTGGTCTGGCAGTAGTTTTATTGTAATACTGTTGTTTCTTCTACAGGGCGCTTAAACAAGCGCAATTACACAAGGGGCTAGTTCAACACCTCCAAGCCAACATGTTGTTCTAGAACAAGGAGCTAGGGGCAAGAAAAGATCAAAGCCACTACAGACATATGTTGCTTCAAAGAAAGCAAAATGATCCTCATCTTTTAAAAACTGAAACTATTTTGACTTTATAACTTATGCCTATCGTTAATTGTACACAAGCTGAAACTTTTTTGCTTTTGGTATACCCTTAGTTACAATAGAACTATGTAAATGGGGTGTTATGGGGATGACATGGATTGTGTTTTGTTGATTCAAGGTTGAAACAAAGCTAAAGCTGCTTTTGTTTCTATATTAAATCATTACCAAACATAAAATTTTTGTATATAGAAATAAAGCTACTTATGCTTTGCTTGCTTTTGATATATGCATTCTATATAGTTATGATTTGAAGTTATATTTGTCTTATTTTTTTCTTCTTAAGATATGTGTTTCAAAGGATGAATTTTGCTCTGTTATTAATAATCATATAAAAAACAACAAGACATGATCGAGAATAATACATTGTCTACTAATACTAATAGTTGATGTTCATTTTCATAATTAAGAACAAAAGTACATCAATGCATCCTAATAAGAATCTGCAAAACAATCTACAGAACCTACTAACTAAAGAACAAAATACATATGCTTCATCTACATTGTACAAGGCCAAAATACATCCAATTCAAACTTCACCATTCCTACACCTACAACTTCAATTTCACTATCTAAAACCCTAAACAACTCAGAATCCATAACACCAACAACAAGACACAAACTTCCCTTATCCTCATCCACATTCTTGAGTTATGGTTCTTCATCCTTTTTTCTTTTTCCTTCTCCTCCTCTAATCAATTTATCTTTCTCAGCAACCCTATAATAACAACCTTTGCCCTTCCAAAAATAGGTGGATTAATCCACCCAAAGAATTGGCATCAACTGCCCTGAGAGAGGAGTGGATTAAATATAACAATTGTAATTTTTTTTACATACTCAAAATTCCAAACATATTTGAACATACCTCTGGGTTTGGGCAAGTCAAAAATCTCCTACCTGGATTTGGATTTGTCCAAGATGTTCTCATAACGGCTTCGGCTGAGCAGTAACAAGTAGGTGACTGGCTCTTTATCTTAATCTTCGATTAGATCTCTAATACCAAGTAAATTGTGTTTAGGTTTTAGTTAGGGTTAACAACACTGTGAAAGGCTTTGTGAAACTTAGGATTAAGAGCTTGATACGAGATTTTAAATAGAGTGAAGATTTAACATTCATGCATCTTCATCTCTGATAGAGGTGATAATTGTTTTTTTTTCATTAGCAATTGACAGGCACGAACAAACAAGGATACAAAGCTTTAGGAGGGATATAAGTGGAGTGGGCCACATCATCTAACAGCTGATGATGTGGCAAGTACTTTTTAATGGACTTAAAATTTTTTCATACATGGAGGTCACGTCAGTGTCCATGTGGTCTCCGGCCACCGGATTGTGGGAGCAGGCACTTTAATGGGACCTAGCTGAACACTTGGGTGGTTTTAAGTGACAGAATGAAAATTAGGTCTTTTAATAGGAATTTAGTATTAATTTGGCCATTGATGAAGGTGTTTGGTTCTACAAGGAATGGGAAAGTGAAAAAAATAGTTGAAAAATTATTGAATGAATTTGATAGCTTAGCTTGACAGTTGTTGAGATATTTTTTATTGAATTTATAGAAGAAAAGTTACAATAGTAAAGAGAATAAAATGTCAAACCAAATGGCCCAATGGCCTACAAATGAGGAGAAAAAAACTAAAAGACTAAGAAATAGCAACAAAAAAAATAGTGCAGGAGTAGAACAAGACTTGGTCTAGACTTCATTTACTTAAGACTTCTTCTCCCACATCCTCCATTAAACGAGCGGGTGTGGTGACAACACACCAAGTTTGCCTTTCAAATACTAAAAGCGATGAGATGATAAAGCTTTAGTTATGCAATCAGCAACTTGGCCACAAGAAGGGACATACTGCACTTCTAGCTCTCATTGTAGAACTTTATCATGCATGAAGTTAATATCAATTTCAATGTGTTTAGATCATGCATGGTAGATGGGATTAACCGCTAATGCTCCAACACTCATGTTGTCGCACCATATGACTGGACAAGAAGGAAGCTAAACATTACAACCAACAAATTTCAAAGGTGACTTGAGCCAATGCACGATATTCAGATTTGGTGCTGGAATTGCCAAGAGACTAATGTATTACCAAAATAAACACAATAACCTACAATCATCTAGTGAACAAGCCCAATCATCATCAAAGTAACCTGTTAAAGCAAGTTTTTCACTTAGTTTAATATGAAGGTAGTAATTCATTTGTGCCCTTTAGGTACCGAAGAATTCATTTGACACCTTGCTAGTGTGAAACAGTAGGTTGTTGGAGAAATTAACTCAATTTGTTCACTATATAAGTGATGTTAGGGCATGTATGTGTTAAGTACTGCAAGGCACCAATTAACCTTCGATAAAGATTGATATTTTTAAATGGTTCTCCATTATCAGCAGTAAAACTTTTTCCAAAAGTGGCAAATGTAGGACACGACTTTAGATTTTCTAAATCAATACTATTGAGCAAATATACAATATATTTAGCTTGATTTAAAATATTCTAATGGCATCTCTAAATGCTTCCATCCCCAAAAAGTTGTGTAAATTACCAAGATCTTTCAAAGTGAAGTACTTCTTTAAATCTTGAATGAACTGGTTGATCTTGGAATAGTTTGTCCCTGTAATAAGAGTGTTGTCTACATACACAAGAAGTAAGATAAGAATGTCACCTTGTTGGAAGATAAATAGTGAGGAGTTAGCCTTGGAGTGAACAAAATTCTAATTTAATAAAGTTGTTCATAGACAGTCAAACTAAGCGCGTGGTGCTTATTTTAATTCGTAAAGAGCATGGTGCAACTTGCATATATAATTTGGTCTTGCGGTGTCTTCAAATCCTTCAAGTTGATGCATATATACAGTTTCTTCAATTGTACAGTTCAATAAAGCATTGTTGAAATTTATTTGACTTATTAGCCATCCTTTTACCATAACAAGAGTTAAGATGACTCTGATAGTGGAAACCTTCAAAATAGGACTTTAATTTTTTGTGAAGTCAATCCCAGAAGTTTGATGAAACTCTATAATGACCAAAAGTGTTTTGTATTTACTAACTGAACTATCTGAATTGTATTTTGTTTAGAAAACCTACTTATTTCCAATTGTTGAGGTGAAAGAGGGATAAAAGACCATATTTTATTCTTTAATAAGGCATGGAACTCTTCCATTATAGCTTGTTTCCACTTTGGTGATAGTAAGGCCTCTTGAACTAAAGTTGGTTCTGCATTTTGTTGAATTGAAATTTAACTTTCTCTCTTTAAAGTAATAAAATATGCTTTTGGTTAAAAATTCCACTCTTGGATCTGGTAATCATGGGATGGCTAGGAAAAGGTGGTGGCTTGGGAATTTGGCATGGTATGTTCGGGAGTTTTTCTAAACTTATTAGGGTGACTGTTGGTGTTTTTAGTTGAGTAGTGACTTTATAGACGGTGGGGTTTAGCTCGAGTCCAATATTTTAGCAACCACGATAGTATTTAAGCTCAGGGCTCTAGGGAACACACTAACCATATTACAAAGACATGGCATGGAGATGAGGAGTCACCACCCAGGGTAATAACTGGGACAAATCGAAGGTGGTGGTAACTCGATTCTCTAAAAGAAGTTAGCACCACAACCAAGAAATTCTGAGTACGGGATACTAACTTCTTTTAGTCTCGTGTTCTTGAAAATTAGTTTATGAATTACTATTTTATTCCCTAATTACAAGCAATTTTATATAAACCCTAATTGAACATCCATCTAACACCAAGGCAACTAGTCATGAAAGTATATATAAAAAATGCATTCACAAAGCGAAATTGGTCCCTAAATTATTTTACTCTACATTGATTTTAGTTAAATTAGCTAAGTCTACATATTTTAATGACAAATGAAATGAGAATTAAAGGTGGGCCTCCATTTTATTTAAATTAATGAGCCTAATTCTATCAATTTTAATTCTAAAGAAGTGGTTCTTAGTCTGCTTATTTTAAAGAGAAAAAGAAATAAATTAGTGGGCTTAATTCTAATCAATTTTAATTAAGTGAAATAAGTTCTAAATCTATTTATTTTTAAAAGAAATGCTTTAATGGGATAAGTTATGTCTAAGTTAATTTTATTAATTAAAAAGGTGGGCCTAAGACTAAATTAACCTAATTGGCCTAAATTAATTCTTAAAATTAATTAAAAAAACTAAAACCATTTTAATTACCTATTAGTTAAGTGAGTTAAAACCTAATGTGGGTTTGAGGCCAAAACAAACAAAAATAACAAGCAAGCCCAAACAATAAAAATAAAGCAAATAACAAATCAAAACAAACATACTGTAATTTCTAACCCTAATTTCAATTTACATGTAACCTAAAATTAACTACTACCATCATTGATTTTAATTAGGGTTTTACCAAATTGAACCTAATTTACTAATTAATTTTAAAGTGCAGAAAATTGAAATTTCACAATTTTTCCACTAATGGGGCTATTACAACTTACGGTAAAAATTAAAAAATATATATATTTATACAACCCAAATAAATCAAATAAATAAAAAAACATAGAACATAAGAAATAAATAAAATAAATAGAAACCTAAAATGTATGTTTAAATACAACATTTAATTCATGGCATTCTATGGATTTTCATGAGTTTGGTTATAGATTTTCTCAATTGATGATATTCCATAGTGTGTTCATGTTACCCCATCCATTATGAAAATAAAAATAAACAAATAAAAATTAGTCAGTAAGTTATTGAAAAATAATAAACAAAAATCAAATAAAAAAAACAAAAATCAAAAGAAGAAGGAGATGAAGATTTGAGAATGGAATGCAGTATTGATTCCCCTCAGAAGGTGATCACTGTTGATGGAAGTCTGTAACTTTTGTTGTCTGAATTTTTAGTTTTATTTGATCTTATTGATGGAAAAAAACTAAAAAGTACGTAAAAAAAATAAAGAAGAGTGAGTATACTTTGGCTCACGGCTAAAAGTCAAAAAGAGTAGAAAAAATAATTCAAAATTCATGAGTCTCCTGTTTGTGAAAAAAAAAACATAAAAAATAGACTCTCATGGCTAAAATCCAAAAACAGAACTCCAGGGCTTAAAAATCCAAAACTCTCTTGAAAGTTCCTTGTGAAAAGAAATTCCCTTATTTATAAAATAATAATAATAATAATAATAATAAAATCCAATAAATCTTATCTAACAATTTAATAAATGTAGTTTATTAGGAATTATCATGAAATTAAAATAACTAAATAAACAAATTTAAAAAAAGACGAATTTGCGAATTGGCCAAAAGTGGCCAAATTCGCGTGACAAATTCATGCTGGCCACTTAAGGCCAAATTGGCCATTCCAAATTTGGCCTTTTGGCCCATTATTATTATTTTTTAATTTTTTCTGTTTTTTGAATTTTCTACTTTTTAATTTTCTTTTTGAATTTATTTTTTGAAATTTTAAAAAAATAATTAAAAGAAATAAATAAATAAAATTTAAAAAATAAGTTCTAAAAATAATTTACAATTTAGTTCAAAACCAATAAATCATATTCAATAAATATAATTTTACAGTTAATTTTTATTATTGGGTCCTCTATCGCATCCATACTCTAGTCATCTTGAAATTAGGTGCTTACAGTTGCCCCTCTTTGTCACTATTTTCTTGACAAATTGCAACAAAACAAATAAGCACACAATTTCAAAAGTAAAGAATTAGGATACTTACCTGTGTTGTTTAAAGCTTTCGCTTGCAGTTATCTACAAACTTGTGATTGGTGCTTTAGCTGTCGTGTAGCATCAAGCAGAATGCTATAGCTACTGAATAGCATTCAGCAAATTTCACTATATTTTCTATGGAACTTTTAGTGAATTATATTTTGAAGATGCGCTATAGTTCATGTGGAACATCTAGCAGTGATACTATAACTATCGTGTAGTGTCTAGTTGATTGCACTATATTCGTTGTGGGACATCTAGTGAAGTGAAAACTAAAAATTAGCTATATTCCCTATGGGCCGTCTAACTATGTAATAAATTTCGCTATATTCCTTGTGGGACGTATAGCGAAGTGATTTGAAGAAATTAGCTATATTCCCTATGGGACGTTTAACTATGTGATAAATTTTGCTATATTCCCTGTGGGACGTCTAGCGAAGTGATTTGAAGAAATTAGCTATATTCCCTATGGGACGTCTAGCTATGTGATAAATTTCACTATATTCTTTGTGGGACGTCTAGCTTTGTGATAAATTTTACTATATTCCCTGTGGGACGTCTAGCGAAGTGATTTGAA